>CAVLJG010000001.1:106270455-106290884 GCA_963669975.1 Acanthoscelides obtectus
GCAAAAGTTTTTACACTTCCCGTTATAAAAGTTATTCTTAATCCGGCTCTGAAAAACAATTTCTCAACACGCTTAACTTTTGTTTTAGGTAAGGACTTCAGAGGAGCAGCAGGCCTTGTTTGCGTAAGTAAGCACTAAAGCTCTTAATAGTTTGTAGAAACTTTGCACAAAACTCATTAAAATATTCCTAGCTGTTAAGAAGCGCCAAACTCGTAGTTAAGTTTCAAATGGGCATTGAAAAATTTCAAGAAAATTCTCGGTTTCTTGCCGGCAGTGAGCGAAAAAAGCGCGCCGATTTTAATTGCCTGCATAAGTACAGATTCGTTGGAAATTAAGGAGACAGTGCGGTGTAATTAACAAAATATCAGGTTAACGACCTCTCCCCACAATATGATAAGCTGGCCCAACATACCGGGCTTAAAAAATTTAACGAAACGTCTCTGTATTTTTTTTTAGGTAAGATATTTTTTAAAAAGGCCAATGGCATGTCTTTACTAACTTTGGGCAAGTGGTTCAGCGGTTTTTATTGAGGGCTAAGTTAAGTTTGAATCTATTCTGCCACTCAACCCTTGAGAAGTACAAAAAAAATGATGAACATATAAAAATAATACACCTGATGTAGTCGAAGTAGATGGTGAATATTTATACTAAGTGATATATAAATCCGAACACCCAGTTTAAATGGTTTTATTTTAATAAAATTTTGTATAAGTACTTAATGAAGCATAATAAGTAAATGATGAAAATTTCAAAATGATTGCACTGCTTTAAAGCCCTTTCACCTTTAATAATGTGTGGATGCACCCTGATGTGCTACGCATTCTCCAACGCGCCTAGGCGTGCTTCTGATTAGGTGGTCAATGTCCTCCTGTGGCATCTCATTCCAGGCAACCACCAACTCCTCTCGAAGTGCTTCTAGAGTCTGAGGAGGACGTTGCAAATTGAGCAATCTCCTACCCATCATATCCCACACGTGCTCAATTGGGGATAAGTCAGGAGATCTTGGTGGCCATGGTAACAATGTGACATCATTATGTTGAAAGAAGTCTATTGTGACTCTTGCAACATGTGGTCGGGCATTATCTTGTTGGAAAGTTGGATCTGCCAGGGTGTCAAGATAGGGTAAAAGATGGGGTTCTAGAACTTCGTGGATATAACGCTGCGCGTTCATGTTACCTCCGATGAAGATTAAAGGTGACCTGGAACCATAAGCTATAGCACCCCAAACCATAACTCCAACAGTGTGATGAACATGTCTTTCAACAAAAAACTGTTGACTCCTCCTTTCACCACGTCGCCTTCTAACCCTGGCACGACCATCGTGCATGCCTAAACAAAATCGAGACTCGTCACTAAAGACAATGCTGTTCGATTCCTGATCCCAGAGTGACCGTTGTCTGCACCACTCAAGGCGATTACGTCGGTGTTCTCGAGTTAAAGGGAGGACCCAGTGTGGCCGGTATGAAAACAAGCCAAAACTTCTCATTCGTCGGTAAACACTTCGCATGCCAATAGGTCTTCCGTGTTCTGCAAACCATTCATTTGCAATGGACCTGGTAGTGGAGAAACGGTCCCTTAAGGCCAATAATCTTAGGCGGCGATCTTCACGGTCTGTTGTTATACGGCGGCGTCCAGTGCCCCTTGCTCTTTGCGTACGGCCTTCTCGAAGCCATGCCTGACAACACCTAACCACAGTGTCTACACTTCTTTGCACTCTAACTGCAATTGCCCGAAAAGAAAGTCCAGCTTCCCTAAGTCCCACTATACGGCCCCTATCAAACTCACTAAGTTGGCGAAATCGTACAGATCTCCGTACTCTAGGCATCGTAACCGATCGTAAAGGATGTCAAGAACTAAAATCCGCCAACGTTGATTCTTTACTGCGGCTGAAATATTCATTCTTAGAGCGTTAGTGAATTAAAAAAGCAGTATAAAAACCGGAATGTCCAACTGATAAGGCTGAAAATTTTTTCACTTGTTACTTACAGTAAGATAAATACATTCACCAACTTTTATTAAAATAAAACCATTTAAACTGGGTGTTCGGATTTATATGTCACTTAGTATAATTGAATATGCACTCGTACACCGAAAAGAGATAATTTTGTGAAGTGAGGGGTCAAATTATTCTGGTGAGTAGTTTTCTAAATTCAATTATTTGATTTGTTTTTTAAATTCATTCTAATTTAGTGATCTTGGTGCCTGAGGTGCTCCATTATTCGTAAAACAAACACCGCCTTTTTAACACAGATAAGATAGATAAGGGGAAATTCTACAGTTGAGTATATATTAAAATCTAAGATCAAGGTCACCTCCAAAAATCAATTGAAGGTCAAATATGTGAGGATAGGGAACATTCCCAGAAGATTAGCAGGATTACTGAAGAGAAAAGGTTGAGGTCAAGCCTTTGGTAATGGTAACAATAAAGACCTTGAATTCGCTCTTGAGCTCCTCTTTCAAGGTCATAGTTAAAACGTATTACAACGTAAAATTTTCGATTACCGGTGTGAAAGAGGGAGTCCCGCTTATAAGAGTTGATCTTGAAATAAATGTAAAGGTTAAGATTAAATTCAAGGTCACCATATGAATCCTTGTTGAAAGTTATTGAAGAAGAATTTTTTTTAATAACTTTGCTGAACTTAAGTAATATAAATAACAGAAAATTCGACACTTAAGTATGTATTAAAATGTAAGATTGATGTCACTTCCAAAGGTCAATTGAAAGTCAAATTTGTGAGGTTAGGGAAAATTCCTGGAGGTTAAGCAGGAATACTGACGAGAAAAAATGGAGGTCAAGCCTTTGGTAATGGTAACAATAAAGACCTTGAATTCGACCTTTAGCTCCTCTTTTAAGGTGATAGCTGGAACGTATTAGAACGTAAAATTTTCGATTGCCGAGGGAGGTTTGGTTTTAAGAGTTGATCTTGAAATAAAGATGATTGAGATTAAATCCAAGGTCACAACATGAATCCTTGTTATAAGTTATTGAAGAAGATTTTTTTTCCTCAACAATCTTTGGTTTTGCAATTTGGTCTTCATTTTACAGACAGAGGTGACCTTGATTTTAGGTTTTAAAACACACTTGGATGTAGACTTTTCTTTAGTTTGATTGCATGTATAAGAAGTAGACATTAGATTCTAAAAAAAAAAACAAAAGTTGACCGGGAGCCTCTGAAACGTGCCTCTCCGCCACAGCACGATGGATTTTCAGAAACTGCAAAGCTTTCTTGTCCTTGATATGACAGCCCCTTGTTTCAAAATCCGAGGGGCACTTTCCAAGTTATAGATGAGTCAAGTATAAGTGGACAGAAAGACAGACAGACCGACCGAAATGAGTAGCATAGTTTTTCATGAGATAGCTATAGATGTCATATATCATAATATCTTATTTACGATGGCGTTTACAATCTTAAGACGTCTAAAATGAGTGAGGTCATTATATATCCTGCTCCAAAGACAATATTTAGCCAGTATTCTTTCCTACAGTACTTTAGTTGTGTGATATTAGTGGTCTATTCTATTTATCATTGTTCGTCAGAGTGGTCCGTAGGACCGTTAGTCTTGGTTAAATTGAGAAAGCCAGGAAGAAGGAAGGGGAGAAGAACGAAAGGAAGAAGGTAGAGCAAAGGGAAGAAAGTTCGTCAGTTTAGCATCTTGGCATTGTTCATTAGTATTTGGGAATTTTGAATACATCCTAAAATTAGTTTGGAGATTTGTTCTGTAGAAAAATTGCAATTTCAATTGGATCTAAAACACGATTTAGTTTCGCTCGCAGTGCGAACCGCGGTCTTGTGTGCGTGCGAACTTGCTCGACTGTGTAGTCTACTGACTCACGCAACAAAGTGTTGCTATGCGAGTTCGCTTGACAAGACATTAATGATTTCACTGACAACAGTTTTGTATTGACCAATTATCATACTTATACAGGGTGACGAGAAAATAGATGCGGATGGATCGGTAGAGGCGGACCAATCCGATGGCCAGCACGCAGTCCCGATCTCACACCTATGGACTTTTTTGTGTGGGGTCGCATGAAAACTTTAGTATACTCTGATCAAAATCCTGTACCCACAATAGAAGATCTCAGAAACAGGATAATACATGCAGCACAAGAAATTCAAGCCTCTCTTAGGAATTCGGCGGTAGTAAAATCAGCTGTCATAGGAAGAGTACGTGTATGCATAAGAAATAGAGGGCGCCATATTGAAGATGTATTATAAAAATAAAAAAATGTAGTTTCAAACAAATTATCCTGTACTAAGGTATGATTTTGTAAGTGTTAAATTTTTATTGCTTTTTCCTTCCTCCGTTTATAATAGTCATATTTTTGCCAATTCTTATTCGATTTGTGATTTTTATACCTCATTCGAAAGGTAATGAAACGTAGATGTTTTCTAATTATTTTGTACGAAAAATTTGTATGCGACTTCTTCTAGTAAACTGAAGCTTTTGAGATGAACGAAGATTTTTTTTAACAAAAATTGAACTATTTTGAAGCTTACTGTATGAGATAACGTCAATAATGTACATTTGAGTATCAATTTTCGTATTTTAGAATATTTTTATTGTAAAACCATAAAAAAATCAAATGAAGTACCCAATTTTCAAGTTTTATGACTTGGTTAACATATAAAGGACGTTAATTTTATAATTTTATATAATCCTAAAAATTAGTATAATTCTAAAACGGCTAATTTTCGGACAGTAGTTCCTATAGTAAAATCGACTAAGATTGGCTTGTACTATCTCCCCCAACAGCTACTAATCTATTTTCTCATCACCTTGTATAAGGGTTATTGCATAAAAAACCTACATAATGTGAAAAAATCAGTTAAAATGTCAACTTGTGCACTAGGTAGCCGCTAGTTCATTCCGCACCCACAAAGCATGTAAGCTAGTTCAAAGGTGACTCTTTTCAGAAAAACCTGCATAATATGAAGAAATCTACACAATGCCATCAAAAATTGATATAATGTCACTTTTTAAGGTTGATGATACGGGTGCGGAGGAGAAAGTGTGGATGGTGAGCAAAGGAAAATATCAAGCAGTACGTTTTTATAAATAACTCCTTGATCTATAGAAGGTTTACAGTAGGCAAAAAAACTGGTAAGATTGCCTCGAAGAATAACTACCCCATTAGATTAGATTTATTTTCACCATCTTTTACAGTGCGTGCAATCCTCCCTTTTAAATAATATACGGCTGGAACGTATTCGGATAGGTATTCATACTGCTACACATTTGGCAAGACGGATGATTACCAGACAAGAGACAGTTTTTCTTTTTTACGATCCTATATTTTCAAATTTGAAATAAAATATGTCCCCGTATTTCTTATTGGAAATGTACAGTTGCACTGAATCGAATTATATACAGGATGTCCCAAAAGTCGTTAAGCAAATAAAATGAGGTAACCGAGGGATCGATTCCAATCAGAAAAACAATATATTTTCTTTATACCGGAGCAGTTGTGCAGACAGAATCCGAAATACCAGGACAACGCGATGGTATGAACATCCCAAAGAAATTTTCTTTTTGAACTGCCTAAAGTTTGTAGAACTGAGAAAAGCTTCGTACGAAGTTTGACACGGTCAGGATCGGCAGTCGAATCTGTCTGGCGGGCGCATCGCGCGGCGGCATCATGGAGGAGAGCTCTGAGCAGCAAAGCCGTTTGGTGTAGCGGTAGAATAGAGCTTGATTGTAGTCAGGGTGGCAGCACCCCAAACGTATGAGCAATACTCGAGGCTAGGCCTTGTATGGGCTGGGGACATCATGCGGAGAAAAGTACTTTTTAGACCGAGCTTCAGGTCTCTCGTCAGAGAGGAACTCGCCGCTAGACTTTTTTTTTCAACTCACCGGCAGAGATCGACCTGTCACTCTGAATTACTGCATGTAGAGTGCTGTCATCAGCAAAGTGTGAATTGGGTAGATCGTACAGGAAAAGAGATCGTTAATATGTAAGAAAAACGGTGTTGGAACACCCACGTTGACATCAATTACGATATACTAATATACGAGTATATCTTTCCGCCAGAAAGAAAGTCATCCATCCATCTGCAAAGCTTCTCTGGGAGGCCGTAGGATGAAAGTTTCCTGACTCTTATATTGTTCATAGGAAGGACCGTAAGTTTACATTGGTTGATAAGGAATGTGGCGGTGGAGTGCTTCTAGCTGTTAAGGAATGCATTAAATCTGAGGTTATAGATGTTGCTGTATTTGATGCACAATTTCCATCAATTGATCTTTTAATAGTGAGATGCCATGTGGCATATAAGACATTTTTTGTGGCTGTTGTTGACATTCCTGACAAAATTGCTGTTGATGAATTTGAATCGTTCTTTGATGCTGTTGAGCAACTGGATTATTTGCACGACTGTAATTCCCTGTTTCTAGGAGATTTTAATGTGCCTCAACTTGTAAATGGCAATCTTCTAGACCCTAAGACACGCATTATCCATAATTTTTTGGACATTTTTAATTATAAGCAGTCAAATAATGTCTTAAATCAACTTGGTCGGTCGCTAGACCCGGTAATTTATAAATTACCCTGTACTGTTAAGCGTGATGAACTACCTCTAGTGCCAGAAGATAGTCACCACCCGGCACTAGCTGTTTTTTTTTTTTTTTATATCGAAACAGCCGCGCAGGCAGAAGCCTAAATGCCGGAACACCGCGGCTGCTATGATGATTGATTTGACTGCCATATTCACTAAAGAGCCTAAGTTTACATTCAATCATAGTAAAATAACTTATAACTACAGAAAGGCACCTCTGTATAAGAATTACAGTCACCGATACCCGCCTTGGTTTCACTCAGCTATTATTAAGAACATTAAACTTAATGCTAAATTCAGGGAAAAAATCAACAGGTCTGCTTTTGTTGATGATCTACAAGAATTCAAACGTTTGCGCCGCTTGATAAAAAACCAGATTAAATCAGCGTATGATCAATATATTGAAAATATCCAGAATTCTTTAACAATTAACCCCAATGCTTTTTGGTCATACGTTCACTCCAAAAACAATACATCACGAATCCCAGGGATAATGAAATTTCAAAATAATTCTATAGATCAGCCTCAGGACATAGTAAACGCATTCAGTGAGTTTTTCAGCATCGTCTATGTCACTCACAAGCCCCATAATAATGCCTCACTAAATCATAGTAATTTATTTGTCCATTTTCATCCAATTGAGGAAATTGAAGTCAGGGAGGCCATTGAATCACTAAAGGATAAGATGACATCTGGTCTAGATGGCATCCCGTCCTTTATAGTCAAAGATTGTGTGGAAGTGTTTGTTGGTGTTCTAACTAGGATTTTTAATATTTGTCTTATAACAAAAAGATATTTGGAAGATCGCTAAGGTCTGTCCAGTATTTAAGTGTGGGGATAAGTCAAATATTGAGAATTGCAGGGCAATCTCTATATTATGCATGTTCTCGAAAGTCTATGAAATAGTCTTGTACAGTCGCATTTACACTGCCGTCCAGCGTCATTGCATCAACACGGATTTGTCGCTAATCGCTCAACAACCACAAATCTATTTATAATAACGCAGTACCTCTCGGAAGCCATTGATAGTAATGAACAAGTTGACGTTATTTATACCGACTTCTCGAAGGCTTTCGATAAAATTAACCTTAAAACTTTATTAAATAAGTTAGGTGCACTTGGTTTCACAGATGATGCTAGGGAGTTGATGAAATCTTACTTATCCGATCGTAGACAATTTGTTAGCTATAATGGCTTCTGAGACCTATTTGGCACCTTCTGGAGTTCCTCAGGTGTCCAGCCTGAGACCATTACTGTTTTTGATGTTTATTAATGACCTCTATGACTCATTTGAATGTGAACGCCTATGCTTTGCTGACGACCTAAAAATTTATTCGCAGCTAAATACTCCTGATGATTGGATGAAGCTACAACACCAATTAAATTTTGTGCTGTCTTGGTGTGTAGAAAACAAGTTGGAGCTTAATGTGAGGAAGTGTAAAATAGTCAGCTATACCAGGAAAATTAATGTTTGCGAATATCCGTACTCTATTGATGGGTCTGTGCTAGAAAGATCCTCTGATGTACGTGATTTAGGTATAATCTATGACCAAAAGTTAACTTTTAGTCAGCATATAAATAAAAAAGCATCAGAAACATTGGCGGCTTATGGTTTCATAGTAAGGAATTGCAGGAATTTTCATAACATAAAGTCTATTAAGCTATTATATTATACTTATGTTAGATCCAAAGTCGAATATTGTAGTATTATTTGGAGCCCTTACTATGAATGCTATAGCACAGCTATTGAGAGAGTACAACGGAAGTTTATGAAGTTTGTCCTGTTTAGGATTGATGGGACATATCCAGAGAGAGGTACAAGTAATGGGGAACTATGTAGTCGCTTAGACATGTTGACTTTGAAAAAACGTAGGTTCTGTGCCTCAATAATATTTGGCTACAAAATGATCAACAATTTAATTGATTGCCCCTTGATGCTGGAACAGATCAAGTTTCGTACTCCAACGTTTGCATCTCGCAATCATAAAATATTCGGGCTCCCTAGAGCTAGGACAAACATTCTTCTCAAGTCACCGTTATATGTAATTTGCTCTAACTTAAACAGAATTGGATGTTACTGTGATGTATTTACGACAAATGTTAATTACCTGCTAAAGGCAGCTAAGGCTTATTCGGACCAACAGCTCATGTTACATATTTATACCCGTGTTGCATTTGTTTTTTTCTTTTCGTTTTTCTTTTGCTTTTGTATAATGTTTATAAATTGTCCTATAAATGGGAAACTGTTGGACAATAAAGCTATTATTATTATTATTATAAGCCACAGCTGACCGAATGCTTTCGTGATATTAAGAGCAACGACGTGAGCCTGACCATAATACTGGTTGAGCTTAGTCCACAACTGCGTGGCGTCAGCTAGGAGGCCGCCTGTGTATCGCTCGTGCCGGAAACCATATTACCTGTCGCTAATCAAGCTGTGACGTTCGAGATAGACCTTATCCGATTGTGTTCAGTATTTTTAAGAATTTGCAGAAAATCGCTACTATTGAGAATATACTATTTTTTATATTGCCTTGTGTTATTACTCAATCAGTTTCACATTAAATGATTAGAAATTAATGAGAGAATGGATACCACTGAAAAATCAGTCCAGTTAATGTAGGTATACCAAACGGCTGAACCGTAATTGTATCTATTGCAAGAAATATTACGACATAGGTTTGTAGAAAAAACTAGTGGCCACTAAACTGTACAAAGTAAGAAAAATCTTGCAGATATTATTTCCTCACAAAATACCTTTTGAGTAATCAAATTCTTTCTGCGCAAGATAGACATAATCCCACTGGTACCGCTAAGCTTCTTTCTTTTTTGGACTCATCCTATCCTAACTTCCATTTTGCCAACTTCATACATTCCCAACGAATATGAGGGCATTGACATTATTTTGGGTGATAAAAGAGTTATGGAAGCTCTGCCGTAACCCGATAACGACCTTTTGTATCACAAATAGGATAATAAAACATGTATGGGATAATTAACGTCCGTACTGTAAAACATTTGCAGAGACAATGACGTACTTCCACTTGTGTGATTTAGTCATCGCGATTTCCATGCAAGATGTATTTGTCACAATAACATGCAAAAATGTTCTTTGTATGTGAATTGTACAATGAAAATGGTCGATTTTCTGCTCAGGAGTATCGAATCTAATATTGTCTAATCATGTTAGACGAAAATACCGCTAGTTTGCGAAATAATTGTAAAGTCTAGTTTTATTGTTGCAAGTTGATAAAGGAGTATTTAAAATATGGACGCATAAAATACACCAATTTTTGTGGGAAAAGTTTTTATTCGACAACAAAGAATGAAAATCAGAAAACCAAGGGCATACGTATGATAGTTTATAATTTTTTTTATACAGGGTGTAAACGTTATGGTAGTCTTTATTGAAATGGGTAATAGGGGGGTCAAAACAAGATATGACACATGGTCCAAAAGTCAATAGATTTTTGTCTAAACGGGTTTATAGTTTACAACTTTAAGTGCTTTACACCGACCACAATTACCAAAATCTTTTTTAAATTTTTATAATCTAATCTAAAACGTTTTCAAATTGGGTAATTAACAAATAAATGGCATTAAGTTTTTCTAAGTTAAGCCAAAATTTGTAGTCAGCATGTAAGTAAGTTTCAACAAATTGAATATTTAAAACACACATGACAACAGCGCGTCGGTCATCATCACTCTTATCGAACCAGCAATCGATCGCAAACGGCAACAGTGGTTAGTATGTTGTTTTGTTTTTGTTCGCGTACGTCGTCGTCTTGATTTACAATGTTCGTCGACATGTTGCTGGTTTACGGTGAAGCTCGTCAGAATTCAAATCTTGCAGCTCAACTTTATCTCGACAGATTTCGCCAACGGGTACACCCAGACAGAAGGACATTTGTGCAAGTGTACCAAAGACTTCGAGATACAGGAAGTGTTCAGCCCACTAATATTCGCACTCGTGAAAGACATGTTACTGTAGAGCAGGAGGAACAAATTTTTAAAAATCGTGGAAATCAATGCAGATATCAGCACTCGGAAATTAGGCCGCCGCGTAGGACTATCGCATACCATAGTCCATAGAATCCTACGGGGAAATTTGCTTTATCCTTACTATGTACGAGTGCAGGCCTTGTTACCAGAAGACTATCCTCAGGAAACTAACATTCTGTCAGTGGTTTTTGCACAAAAACATTGAAAGTCCGGATCTTTTTAAAAACATTCTAGCTACGGACGAATGCACTTTTACACGAGACGGGATATTAAATTTCCCCCACACGTGGGCATTGCGGCATTGTCAGATTTTATTTTGCTTTGAAGTCGCTTTTCTCTAAAAAAATGCCGTTTTGACCCCCATGTTATATCAAAACGGTTTGCTTCACCCATTTAAATAATGACTATCATAACGTTTACACCCTGTGTTACAAAAATTGTTTTCTTCGTAACAATGTGTGTAAGAACGTATGTTTTTCAAATATCGTAGCCAATCTATTCAGTTACTCCCATACAAAATGTTTGAATTTGTTTAGAAGAAACATACCTAACAATTCGTTTTTCGCATAAAAATAACAATTATTTTTATTATTATTCCAGAATGGTTTGTGATTCACGACGGCAAGGTAAATTCGTGCATTTTGTGGTAAAATGCCCTTTGAATGAAACTCTGCACATTGCTCAGTAAACTAGTAGTGATGGCCAGAAGACAGGTGATTTGGGTTAAACAATTAGAAATTTGCAAAACCTACTTGACCAATGGACCCCAATTTTGTTGTGATTATTAAGGAGTATGAAGCCTACGGACTCCAGGAATTTCAAGTATCTTTGTAAAATTATCGTTGCATTAGAAACAAGTGCCAGACCCTGCAGTTTGCCTAGGTTTTTACTACTAGTCTTTTTACGTGTGGTCTCATTTTGTAGGTCTCCAAAAATCTTATTCTAAGAGTTTTTCCGTTCCTGCTTCAATTGAGTCACAACAAAACACGTTTTCTCATTCTTTGTTGTCTAATAAAAAGTTTCCCCACAAAGACTTGTGTAGCCGTTTTATACGTCCATGTTTTAAATACCCCCTTGAACAACTTGCATTAAGCATCGATAAAACACTAATTTAAAAGTATTTCGGGCAGTTTGTTAATATGATTAGACTAATATCCTACTAGAGGAAAATGGTCGTTTTGTTTTGTTCAATCCTAGGATTGGTCTATTTGAAACGACCAAAGCCCGAATTTCGTTTCAATTTCGGGCTTTGGCCGTCTCCAAGAAGTCAAACCTAGGATCGTGCAATTACGAAACGATCAAAGCTTGACATCCATTTTTAGTGAATCGATAGAAATTAGGTAACATTCAAAACCTATGGAGGGGCCACAGCTAAATTACGTTACCCAATTATTTCGAAACGTCGATCTCATCTCCCCTCTATGTAACACTTCGTAACACTTTTGGCAACAACCCTTCTAAAATTTCATAACACTTTAAAAACTAACCCCTCTTTTTTATGTACAAAATGTAGTGCACATTTTTTAAGTAACGTTTTATGGACCGATGAGTCATGCTTCACTAGACGTGGACTGGTAAATTTTCATAATCAACATATTTGGTCGCATGAAAATCCGCATGCAGTTCGAGAAAGAAATTTTCAGCATGAAATTAGTGTGAACGTGTGGATTGGTATCTACCGTAATCGACTATTTGGACCCTACCTTTTGCCTGCAAGGTTAAATGACCTGCTTGGAATCTTTAGAGGGTGAACATGCAAATATGTGGGATGATGTTATGTTAGATTTACGAAGATTGGCCTGGTTCCAGCTTGATGGTTGTCCAGCTCATTATTCGAGAATAGTTAGAAACTGGCTGGACGAAAATTATCCAGAAAGATGGATCGGCCGTGGAGGACCAGTCGCCTGGCCTCCACGATCCCCTGACCTAAATCCATTAGATTTCTTTGTGTGGGGATATCTAAAAGAAAAAGTGTACCAGACTCCCGTAACCACAAGAGATATGCTAATAGACAGAATCAGGAATGCATGTGATGAAATAAGGCCTTATTTGAATAATGCTATACCACGTTCGATCAATCGTAGATGTGAATTGTGTATTGAACAATTGGGTTAACATTTCGAGCAACTACTTTAGATTTTGTATGTTTGTCCTAACTATCCAATAGCATCCAATATTCATTTAATTTGTTAAAAATAACATTGGAAAATTAAACAAATTAATATTCTGTTTTTTGTGCTAATTTGGAGTTAGGAATTATTGCTGTGTTTAAAAACACAATCTAAACGATCATCCTAATTACTTGTAATGCCCAAATCGAAAATGTAAAAAAATATTATTTTCCCATAAATAATTAAAAATGCATCGAACCTTAAAAATCGAAATATCTCAAAAACGGCTAACTATAACGAAAACTTGCAGGAGAGCTTTTTTATGCAGAAAAGTGAGAAGAATCAGTTTTTTTATTCAAAAAGCAAAAAATTGCACTAAGAATAAATTTTCGGTCATTTTAATACACTACAGGTACAGTAGAGAGCGCCCTCTAGCTGCTACAGTAAAACTATGCCCATGGTTCGTTTTGTCGTACCAAAAAACCATTGTATGCCAATTTTCACTATTATACATCAAATATTGTTCGAAATATTTAAAAAAAACTATTTTAGAAAGTAAATTTAAACACCCTGTATTTCGGAAGCCACGCATTTTTCGACCCATGTTGATATAGACTTTATGCATTAATTTTAAAAGTTCTATCGAATCCTAAAGTTATGCAACGATAAACTGAAACACCCTGTATAAGAGCACTACTAACATCCGAGTCAACACGGTTAAAGCACTGACTCACACTGATACCCCACGAGATTTCGACGTGCGACATCCCGCAAATCTGTCGTGACAGTGTTGCCGAACCATATTTAATAAGCTTTAGTCGATTCGTATTTGCACGATCCTAGGTTTGGCTTCTTGAAGACAGCCAAAGCCCGAATTTTATTTGAATTTCGGGCTTTGGTCCTTTTTAATAGATCAGTCCTAAGAGTGAGCCAAAAAAACGTCATTGGCCGTTTTCGGGCTTTGCGCCCAACATATAGATGCAAGATTCTGGACAGTTCACGATTGATTCCGTTCTGTCATACAGAAGAAGAGCATTTAAATTTATTGGTCATATTACTCTATTAGGACGGTGTATACCTCAAATAATGACAGCAAACTCTTTTACAAATTAAAAGTTATGTTCATATATACTTTCAATCAAAGTATCCCTTATTCAGTCACAATAAACTTGTGATAGTTCTTGGCATAACAGCAACGAACGAAAATCGACGTTAATTGTACTTCCAAGGTTGAAAAGTTTGTAAACCTGTAAAGACAACTGTTACAGCCTGCTATAAAAGGCAAATGCCAAATCTTCCCTTTCTTCAAGATAAAAAAGTTCAAGAGAGGATCTAGCATTTACGGTCCACATCAGGCTGCAACACTTGTATTCGTACATTTTCAAAATTTCCAAGAACACCTAGCACAGAACCAATAGGAAAACACGTCCTCTTCAATTCAACGCTGTCTCTCCATTACAAGGGACTGATAGAATTCCTAATGAAATGGACATACACGGTAAACCAAATTTGTCTGTCGTTTTGAGTTTAATGTGTACGAGAGACAAGCGCCAAAATGTGTGTACCAACACATGTTAGAAAGAGACAGAAGCCGGCTGAAGATCGATGGTCGTCACCACATTATCTAGAACATTTTTAATATTTTGTTTTCATTTTGATTAGAATTATTTATTTCAATTTTGTTGCGATGGTGATACAATCAACATATTCTGAGTTATTGTTGCATTTGGCGACAGCGAGCGGTCGGACAATGTAACAAATACCATTATTTGGGCGTAGAGAATAAACTAACGCATATTTTCAACATACATCTTAATTCAAGGTATATATTGGCAACGCGGCACATTGCCGCGTCAGCGCTGCTATTCAACGCGGTTTCTATCTCTTTCTAACATATGGGTCTATACACACTTCTCTCTCGTACACATTAAACTCAAGCCGTCAAACAAATTTGGCCTTCAATATGCGAGTATCAGAAGATTGTTCATCAAGAGATTCCCGGTAAGAGAAGACCAATAGGATTGAGATTTGTAGTGCAATCAAGACATCGATCCGAAACACTCATTCAAACTGTGAAAATGTACTTGTTCAAAAAATAATAGGAAGATACATTTTAAACCTTGCCGTTCCCACTTCAGTTTTCCAATCTGAAACCGACTCGCGGGTCAATAGTAAAATCGGGCCTTGTAATCGCATCGCTTCAAGGAGTGGCACTGCCTATAACCTGACTGTAATGTCCGTGGTAACATACTATATACAGGGTGTTTCAGTTTATTGTTGCATAACTTTAAGATTCGATAGAACTTTTAAAATTAATGCATAAAGTCTATATAAACATGGGTCGAAAAATGCGTGGCTTCCGAAATACAGGGTGTTTAAATTTACTTTCTAAAATAGTTTTTTTTTAAATATTTCGAACAATATTTGATGTATAACAGTGAAAATTGGTATACAAGGGTTTTTTGGTACGACAAAACGAACCATGGGCATAGTTTTACTGTAGCCGCTAGAGGGCGCTCTCTACTGTACCTGTAGTGTATTAAAATGACCGAAAATTTTTTCATAGTGCAATTTTTTGCTTTTTGAATAAAAAAACTGATTCTTCGCACTTTTCAACATAAAAAAGCTCTTCTGTGAGTATTCGTTATAGTTAGCCGTTTTTGAGATATTTCGGTCTATTTTTAATTATTTATGGGAAAATAGTATTTTTTTTTACATTTTCGATTTGGGCATTACAAGTAATTAAGATGATCGTTTAGATTGTGTTTTTAAACACAGCAATAATTCCTAACTCCAAATAAACACAAAAAAACAGAATATTAATTTGTTTAATTTTCCAACATTATTTTTAACAAATTAAATTAATTATTTACAACTAAAATGCTATTGGATAGTTAGGACAAACATACAAAATCGAAAGTAGTTGCTCGAAATGTAAACCCAATTGATCAATACACAATTCAAAGCTACGAATGATCGAACGTGGTATAGCATTATTCAAATAAGGCCTTATTTCATCACATGCATTCCGGATCCTGTCTATTAGCATATCTCTTGTGGTTACGGGAGTCTGGTACACTTTTTCTTTTAGAAATCCCCACACAAACAAATCTAATGGATTTAGGTCAGGGGATCGTGGAGGCCAGGCGACTGGTCCTCCACGACCGATCCATCTTTCTGGACAATTTTCGTCCAGCCAGTTTCTAACTATTCTCGAATAATGAGCTGGACAACCATCAAGCTGGAACCAGGCCAATCTTCTTAAATCTAACATAACATCATCCCACATATTTGTATGTTCAGCCTTTAAAAATTCCAAGAAGGTCGCAGCATTTAACCTTGCAGGCAAAAGGTAGGGTCCAAATAGTCGATTACGGTAGATACCAATCCACACGTTCACACTAAATTCATGCTGAAAATTTCTTTTCCGAACTGCATGCGGATTTTCATGCGACCAAATACGTTGATTATGAAAATTTACCACTCCACGTCTAGTGAAGCATGACTCATCGGTCCATAAAATGTTACTTAAAAACTCCCTATTATTATCAGTTCTATCAAGAATCCACTGACAAAATGTGATTCTTCGTTCTCCATCCCCTGGCTGTAGTCCTTGCACAGGTTACAAATCGTAAGCACGTCTATGGTCATTTCTAAGAACACGGTGAACATGGCTTGCTGAAATTCCCAAGGCACCAGAAACTCTCCTAACACTTGTGGTCGGATCTCTATCAAACTCACACAGAATCATACGCGTAAATCTGTGCTGACGAACATTTATGTTTTTATCCCTGTGGAGATTTACAAAACCATTTTCAATTATTTGGCGATGCACTCTTACAAATACTGAGCGAGTTGGATGTCGTCTGTTTGGAAATCTTCGTGCGTATTCTCTGGCTGCTTCTGCTGCGTTTCCATTTACAAAGTCATACACAAAATGAATATCCGCTAACTCTTGATTGGAGAATAAAAATGGCATTTTTATAAAACTTACAAAAAAAACAGGTAAAAGGAACTAAATTTCGTGCATTCACAATTGCAAAAAAACGTTTCAGGTTTCAACAGACTAACTGTCAACTAATTCACGTTTAACATTATTCTGCTTTCAATTTCAAAAATATTTGCAGGCTCAGCCTACTTCTAAAAATTATCGAGATACTGACTTTTTAACGTTATTTTATCATAAATAATTAAAAATGCATCAAACCTTAAAAATCGAAATATCTCAAGAACGGCTAACTATAACGAAAATTCACAAGAAAGCTTTTTTATGTTGAAAAGTGCGAAGAATCAGTTTTTTTATTCAAAAAGCAAAAAGTTGCACTAAGAAAAGATTTTCGGTCATTTTAATACACTACAGGTGCAGTAGAGAGCGCCCTCTAGCGGCTACAGTAAAGCTATGGTTCGTTTTGTCGTACCAAAGGACCCCTGTATACCAATTTTCACTGTTATACACCAAATAGTGTTCGAAATATTTAAAAAAAAATATTTTAGTAAGTAAATTTGAACACCCTGTATTTCGGAAGCCACGCATTTTTCGACCCATGTTTATATAAACGTTATGCATTAATTCTAAAAGTTCTATCAAATCTTAAAATTATGCAACAATAAACTGAAACACCCTGTATATTTAAACGCCTAGTTTTATTGAAATACATTTCCCTGAAAGCGGCTCTGTGCTCTGCAAAGTGGTTTAGATGGTTGAGCCAGAAGCGAGAAACGTTTGAAACTGCAGTAAAACATTTAAGCTCTATTAAAGCGCATTCTCACAATATGAACAAAGTTGCAAGAATCTACCACGCGCAGGTAAAATTCACCTACCTAGTGCAAGATTGAGGATTACCATAGATCCATGCGTTTTATGCCTTCCAAACTACTCTATGAAATACCACGCAGTAGCTGAAACTTGATTAGTCTTCTTGAAGCTGTAAAATTTCCTAGATTAAATTTTTGTTTAAATTAATTTGTTAGAAGTTTCGTGTACCTTTTTGTATGGTTGTGTGTAACTTAAGAATACGAGTTTTCCGCACTTTGTCGGTAATTACATGGAATATGCACGAAGTTTAGATGGTAAGGTTCTATATGAAAGCGGTATTACCTGAACCTTTTTACCTTTTTTCGTGTTGCAGAGCTCTTAGCTTCTAGGTCTATGATTTTTCGAGGCTGTGATTTTGGCAGCGTCATATTTCCTTTACATCAAAGAAAAACTAATTGCGAATACAGTGGCGTGGTTGAAAATAGTCTATGGGAGTCATGGAGTCATACTTATTTAGATTTGGAAACCCTCATGTTTAATCGTTTTACATTGTGTATTAGCAAATACATAATTATTATGATGAAAATCCTATTTTTGTATCCTACGATTTATACATTTAATGTTTTCAGTTCCAACGCCTGCTGGCGATGAAGTAGTAACCACGAAGAATTTAGAAAATGAGATATGTTTTTTTTAGATTTTATATGACATGTACATCACGAAAAACCATGTTACTCATTTCCGTTGATCTGTCAGTCTGAATGTCAGTCTGTCTGTCTATCTGTCCGCTAATCCTTGACCCGTCTATAACTTGGAAAGTACCAGTCGGATT
Organism: Acanthoscelides obtectus; assembly: GCA_963669975.1. Classification (NCBI taxonomy): domain Eukaryota; kingdom Metazoa; phylum Arthropoda; class Insecta; order Coleoptera; family Chrysomelidae; genus Acanthoscelides; species Acanthoscelides obtectus. Next base: position 106,288,711 of record CAVLJG010000001.1, read on the forward strand.
TTGATGAAATTTTGAGACAAGGTTACCACTATCTCAGGGACAAAAAACCTTGGTAGTTTTTGAAACTAGGTCTAATGACGGCGGAGAAAAAGACCAATAACGAAAAGCATAGATTGGTCAAACTATCATAGGACCATAGTCATTTTTAAAATTTTTTTCGGGGGAGACAGTTGGTGAAGGGAGGAGGGTTTTTTCATTTATTTAATTTAAGCAAATTTATACGCCCCCAACCTCGGCAGTTATATGTACCTATTAGACATATTTCACACATCATAGATTTCACCGAGCGTACCGATATTGGTAAGTGTTCTGGCCTTACTGCCATGTTACCGCGTTGTACCGACAGGTATCAGGGACACGCGACGTTGCAATACGAACTACACCGGTGGGGCAGGGAAAGAATGTCTATGGACTAATTATGTGGACCTGTTTGACTGACTTGATCTGTTTACTTCCTCTGTTAGACATGCTTGTAACTAACCTTTTTCTCAAAGTGTCTAACTTGTACTTAACACAATCCCTTATGACTTGACGCCACTTTTTGTTGTTACATTGAGAAACAGATCATAAGTTATAACGGAGATAAATAATGTAAACTAACATGTGATTGATATTTTTTCGGTAATTAATGAATCCAAAAGACCCGTTAGAGTCCTCTTTATTTGAAATAGTAGCACGTTTATCAGACACCCAGTTAAGAAATATGTCAATTTTGGGTGCAGCTGACAGCTAGTTTGGCAATTATGTGACATTATACTATAATACATAACGTATATATTAAAAACATATAAAATTGCAATTTGACCACAACCGACAAGTTTTTTGCAAACATAGCCGTCCCATTTATATTTTTTAAGAATCGATAATTAATTTACTATTAACGATCTTATAATCACTTGATATTAAATGTTAAGCGCAATGAAAGCATTTTTTGCAAACATAGTCGCCATCTTAGAACCGCTGTTTCGATTTTTAACCAATCGATGTCAAGGTCATTATTATAGCTACCCTGAAAACATCTAAAACTGAAATTAGCGTCCTCGAAAACGTATAAATGGATTATTTGGTAAAATTTAGAGAATCCTCCTGCGTGCCAAATCATAAATGTTCCGCATACTGTATGCAACACTTACATGATCAAACGAACTTACCTGTAAGTGATGTTCGATCTTAATTATATGAAGTCCTCGTCGAAGTAAATAGCGCCCTCCCTCCCTATGTATCACCCAATTGTTGCAACAACTTGGCTTTGAAGTAAATGAAGGTTTATAGGCTGCCAGAGGGGCGAAAGGTGGAGGGCAAGGGGCGCGGTGCCACTTTCCTTCTCTGCGTGGGCGCTTTGAGATCGTGGCAGTTGCGTACTACTACGAGGGTACTACGAAATGTATTCTAAAAATTTACTTCGACGAGGACGGAACATACAGTATATTCAGATAAGAGATAGACCGGATGTAAACAAAAGGTTCGGGTGATTTTCACGCTAACGCCGCCGTCTCGACATAAAACAGGAGCCCTCATTGGTCAATTCGCAATTAAATGCCTATGCCGAGCGGCAGAGCAGTCGTATCAAGACAGAGTCACATTCAGGTTCAGACGTGTTACGTATGTCGTGTGCATCATTGCAATTTGATATTTCTTTGGACGTTTTCGTTTGTTATCTTATTAAGTTGTTGAGTTTGTCGTTGTTATTGTTATACCTTGTTATTGATTGTTATTGTTATCAACTGCTTGCGCAAAATGCCCAGTAGTACAGATACTGCCGATGAAGTTGTAAACTCCTGTAGTCCACCTAGGACACGCTCTAAAAAAAGACACCAGAGTGCAGAAATGAAAGAGGTCATTTTGAATATATATAAGATCGAGCGCGAGGAAAACGAGGCATCAACCATCAAAGAAATTGTTGTGAAGGTTTCTCACAAAGTTGGGGTGTGTCGCGCATCAGTGTTTAATGTGTTAAGACAATACAAATAAAATCACACCTTTTCTGAGCCAATGACCAGTAAACATCGCAAAAGTATTGTTAAATCATTGGATGAAGCTGATAAGCATGCGATTAGGAGGAAAGTGCATGAATTCTTCTTTAGGAATGAAATACCTACTATAGATAAAGTACTGCAGGAGGTAAGTGGAGATACAACGTTGCCAAATTTCAAACGATCAACTTTCCATGCGTA
>CAVLJG010000001.1:106291384-106381132 GCA_963669975.1 Acanthoscelides obtectus
CCCCTTTTCAGGACTAAAAAAAATGTGAAAAACTACGTTTGTAAAATTTCATAATCGTAAATTAGACAGAGATGGAAAAACACAGAACAAAAACAAACAAAAGCAATGATAATAAATGTATGTACCTACATACTTGAAGCTATCATATGGCTTTAGACATTTGAACAATTTGAAAAAGTAAAAATTGAAAATTGAATTGAATATAGACTCATATTGGAAAACGGATTTGTAAACCAATTACAGATATACGAAAATATATATATATAAAAAATAAATACCGTGCAAGATTGCTCTACTTTCAACAACAATTCCTCACCCCTATTCATTACGTTCCAAGCACCCTCTCAAGAGCACAAACACTCTTTTGTTTCGGTGCTAAGAAAGATTAATGTCCCGGCAAAGATGACGCTTGGTTGTATCCCACGGGACCTCTATCCAGAGCACTGAGAACACTGGCCACCATTATGTTCTTAACGACTCAAGGCAAATAAGTAATTATTGTACCGGGGGTAATTTTAGTTCTTGTGACGTACGATGAAGTACGCCTCTTTTGGGAAAATAAAAATACCAAGTTACCAATAGTAAGTTAAAAAAACTAAAAACACGCTTCTATAGCTAACCGAAATAAAAAAAGAGAAAATAATTTTTTGTTTCAAAGAGTAGTAGATGGTCGAAAAATCAATCATAATTAATGACCTCTAAATAAGATTATAGTAAAATTCAATTTATTAACAGAAAAATTCAGTTCAGGGTAAAAAGCATGAGGTGCTTGATATATTAAATTTTACAATGATTCTGTTGGCAACTATTTATGAGGGATGAGTTATGAAAATGTAGTGAAATGCACCTCACGCTTTTTACTCTGAAGTGAATTATTCTGTTAATAACTTAAATTTTATTATAATTTTATTTTGAGGTCATTAATTATGATTGATTGTTCGACCATCTACTACTGTAAGAAAAAACTCTTTAAAATTGACAATTATTTTCTACGTTTCAGTTCGGTTAGCTATAAAAGCGTGTTTTTTAGTTTTTTAAACTATTATTTATTTTTCATTTCTTAGTTCGATTTATTAATTATTTTTTTGTGGACATATGATATTGCATTGTCGTCGGTCCTTGATACGTGTGAGAAGTTTCAGGTTAATCAAACTTCTGGAAATTGGTGAAAATTATACTCAAAGATTTCGTTATATACATACAGTCCAAGCTAATAAAACCGTATTAAAAATCGCGACCGACGAAGTAGAATTTTTGGCGGACGCTTCAACCACAGCAAGCCAGTTCTTCATCAAAAACTGTGACAGAAGGAAGACTTCAAAATATTTTCATCTATTTACTGTCATGCACGTGACAAAGTACATACAGGGTGTCCCACTTAGTTCAGCGACTGATTACGAAACGTTAATGAGTGGCGGTTATGAAAATTTGAGCTTATAGTATAACTAAAGGAATTTCAAAATGGCGGCACTTCCATTTATAATAATAATAATAATAATATTTATTCACTCAATGTACAAAGATAACAAACAGTATGAGTAATAAATATAAAATCAAACAGGCCCAATAGAAGGCATCGCCTGTACATGGACCAATAAATTTAAGTTGAAACTGTAGAATGCAAATGACAAAAAAGGACAAAATTAGCTACAGTAGATTATGTATTTAGTTGATGTTCGTATTTATGAGTTTATGAATTTCAGTCCTAGATATAGAATGTAGCCACATTTTTAAATTTCTTTTGAAACAATTTCCGAAACGTAAATCTTTTAAGTCTTTAGGTATAATTTCATAAAATTTAGGCGCAAATAGAGATATGATCGCTGCATTATAGATTTATGCGGTTGAGGAACTACTGTGCCACGAATTTTGTACTGGTATAATGATTGTTTAATTTTTTGGTCGGTGTTTACAAATTTATGGTAGTGAGTGATACTGTGTAAGAAATAAGCTGTCTTATATCATACATTCGAACATCTGCGTATAATTTTTCAGTGGGATAAAGTTTCGGTTTTTAAATATCATTTTTAGAATACTTTTTTGGAAAACATCTAAATATAGATATGTGAGGAACATGCAGCTCCCATGCTAATATACCATAGTGAGATGAGGCTCAATCCAGTGCATGGTATAATGTTCGAAGATATTTTTCTGTCAATAATTCCCAAGGTATTTAATTTTGTAGGATACAAATCTAACTTTCTTTAAAATATAATTGACATGGATGTCCCATCGTAAGTGAGGATCCAAGACCACTCCAAGGTATTTTATGTTGGGCACTCTATTAATTTGCATTTTTTGATCATTAATATTGAAGGAGAAATTTGTGTAATTTGGCAGATGTCTAGCATAAGATCCAAATGGTAAAAAATGTGTTTTAGAGTAGTTAATGATTAATTTTCTACTGTTAAACCACCGAATAATTTTGATAAAATCATTTTCAATTACATTTTTCAGATCAGACCAGTCAGTGCCTTCATATAATATTGCAGTATCATCTGCAAAACTAGTTATTTTGCCAACAGAATTAATTTGGAAAATATCATTTAAATATATATTGAATAACAGCGGACCTAATACAGTTCCTTGTGGGACACCACACTTAATATACATTTCTTTACTAAATGATCCTGATATCTGCACAGATTGTGGGCGATTTGACAAATACTTTCGATCAGTGAGTACGCGTTTCCTCTGAAACCAATTCTCCTCCAATGCTTCTAATAATAATTTGTGATTAACTGTGTCGAAAGCTTTCTTAAATCAACAAAAATGCAGATTGAAGGGATTCTGTTATCAATATTTCGACGTATTTGATTTACAATTTTAGTTATTGCGTCCGATGTAGCCTTCCCTTCTGTAAATCCATATTGATTTCACTTAAAATTTTGAATTTGTGAGGTATCGAATCATTCTAGTAGATAAAACTTTTTCAAAAACTTTGCTACACTGGATATTATTGATATTGGTCTATAGTTGTTAACATCTGTTTTTGTTCCTGATTTATGTATCGGTATTATATTACCTTTTTTTAAAATTGAGGGATATATGCCAGATTCAAAGCATTTGTTGATTAGGTAAGTGAGTGGTTCTGTTATGTCCTCGGCTATAATTTTCAAATGCTCGCTTTTAATACCATCGAACCCAGGACTTTTCCGATTTTTTAAGGACATAACAGTGGTGTACTTCACATTGCTCGACTTTATCCAAAATAAATGAGTTCAAAGTTCTTTTTGGAGGCTGAGTATTTGTACATTTGCTTGTATATTTTGTACCGGATCAAGGTTCCAGCCTGCTTATTTTGACCAGAACACGCTTCATGTTATTTTCGTGTCTCATTCATCCTATACCTGAGTGTTTCACACATCTTAAATTTTGCGTAAAAAGTGATAGCTAGATTTTTTCTTGAATTCTTGTTTTCGCTCAATGATTTGTGATAGGTTTTTTCATAGAAAGACAAAAGTTTATTTCTTCCAATAGAAACCATTTTCTATCATTTTTATAATCCAGTCATCTGACGCATTAAAACATGGTTAGTTTTGTATAAATTAGTAATTTCAGAGGTACCTATATGGTAATAATGGTTGTCTCTTGCTTAATGTTCTACTACAAGATAATCTCAGTTGGCCCTATTTCCGCCATGGCCAACTGGGATTAGAAGTAATGTTGTAACATATGCATGGAAATCTGAAAGAAAGAATATCGAATTGCTTAATTTTACTATTTTTTGCAATAACTTGTCCGGTTCAAGTGTTCCTAGATGGAGTCGTCTTGCATTCCGTTAGTAGTTGAATAGCTGCATGGCAAAAGTGGCGTCAAGTAGGTTGACTCTGCACTTTCTAAGAAACGCAGCCATCAGTTCGTAAAGGATTACGTTCACAACAAGCTAAACCCTCTGAAGAATAATTGGTTACGGACATGTACAAAGCGAAATGAAATGGATCAAGTCAGTCAAACAGGCTCATACAATCAGTCCATAGACATTCTTTCCTGCCCTACCGGTAGTTGGAGTATACCTCTAACGAAACTGCATCATTCACAAGAATAAACTGCTACTAGATTACTTGCGGTATACAGGGTATTCAGTGTTAAAATGTTTTTCGTCAGGATTTGCCAAATTCACAATTTGTTTATAATTAAAACGGAAACTACCAACATATCAGCAATTCGGAAGATGCGATGATATTCCACATGTTTTTGGAAATGTCCGTCAGGAATTTAAACATCGCCTATATCATTGTTTGGAAAATAACGCACAACATTTTGAACACCAATTAAAATAAAAAGCGATATTTTAGTGTGTTTTTGTTTTCTATGTGAACAAATTAAGATAAATAAAGATTTTTTTAATTTCCTTGAAAACGAATCGAAAAAATCATACATCAGAATAAAGGACTTTGAAAGACCTCTCAAACAAGCTATTACTCTATATCCCTTGTAATTTACAATTTTTAGGGTTGAATCCGGGGGCAGAGGGTGATAGGAGGTGAAGTAGTTTTTGATTAAAAAGTTGTGCCCCTGACAAATCTTCTAACGTGTCTAGGGGTTGTTGGTTTTCGATAAATCCGTGGTCGAAGGGTTTCAAATGAACACTATGTATATACAAATGCAAGTCCCCTCTCATACTGTTGCAATGTTTTGTCAAGTACTATCCAGAAATTGACTTGGTCCGTTACATGTCCTGTCTTAAGAGAAGAAAATATTTTAGTTTCACCCTTTCCCATCCCCCTACGGCTCCTTTCTTCAATTTTCCATCCATACAAATTATTTCAAAAAAGATGATGATCCTCTGAAACGTGGAAAATCGAAGTTTGAACGACTTCAATCTTATTCGTTTTTGGCATCTCTCTACACCGCCGCTGGACCGCTTTTCAACACTTTTTCGTGCTTGACATAGTAGTAATCTTGTTCTAAATGCTCATCAACATGCGATCGGTACTTCTTAAGTTACAGACGGGCCAAGGATAAGCGAACAAACAGCCAAACAGACCGTCGGAAGTGACCAATATCTCATTTGCAATTACAATACTTTCTCACCCAGTGGCGTAGGGAGTAAGAATAAAAAAAAGCAACATTTCTGCAAGACACATAAACTTGTTGAGCGTTCCTTATGACACGTTTTCACCAAATATCTTGTCCGTCCACTTAAAATTTCTCCCGGAATATTATCTATAGCATCCGCCAAATTGCATGGATTATAATAATAATAATAATAATAATCGTCTTTATTTAAAGTGTACAATTTCATACAGAGAAACAAGAGTTGCATATGGTGGCGAAGTTTAGCAACATGCTACTCTTACACTTAACCACCCATGCAAAAAAAAACAAGTTGTTAAGTAGCAGATATCAAACAAAATATACATATATACATACACTTGTACATACATACATATATACATACATACATGTACACACATACATACATACATGTTGCACCAAGGTTTGCTTCATGTGCACAAGGGAAATGAAGCAATTTGAGGACATGGTTTTCAATTCAGGACTCAAGGCATTGTATAACACTGAAGCACTGTACGTGAAAGAACGCTGGAATAAAGTTGTGGAGTGAATAGGTGTAGTTATCAATCTGGGAATCTAATATGTCTATGATGAATATTACGCCTAACGATCAGCTTTTATCTTAAGTATATAGGTTTTGACATAAGTTTTATGAATAAAAACGAGGTAATGATATTTGACAATATTTTTTGTTATCATCCAGTTTAATTCAATAAGACTACCAGAAACATGGTCAAAGCGCCTTAAACCGCAGATGAACCTAGCACAATTGTTTTGCACAATTTGAATCCGATTTCTAGTAACAACATTGAGACATGGATAATATAAAATATCACAGTAGTTGAAAATCGGTATAACCAAAGATAATAATAATAATAACGTCTTTATTGGATAACCCGGAGGGACATAAACAGCGAAGTTTAGCCAAGGCTACTCTTACACTTAACTGTTTATGTCGCTTTCATCTGATGTTCAAAATATAAGAACAATGAAAAACAAAGAACACATATATACCTAAGTATAAAATTCAAATAGACAATCTATATCTGTAGCAGAAATGCTTATTTAATCAATAGCGAGCAACATGCTTTTAGTATGTTTACGAAAACTTTCCAAAGACATCAATTTAATACTGTTGTCCAACTGATTATAAAATAGTGCTGCATTATATGTAAATCCTCGTTGGAATAATGCAGAAGTGTGTGGGGTGGTTCTGATACTATAACGATTCCTAACCGTCCTGTCATGCACTTCGTAACTAAATCTTAACTTAGCTCTTAGATATTCAGGCTTTGATGACAATATTATTTTATGAACTAAAACTGAGAATTTATGTTTAACCAAACTTCCTAACCTAAGCCAGTTCAATTCCCTATATTTATCACTTACGTGATCGTATTTACGCAACCCATAAATAAAGCGAACACAGTTATTTTGGATGATTTGAAGACGATTTTTGGTCAATTGATCCAACATGGATAATAAACGACATCACAGTAACTGAGCATTGACATCACCAAAGATTCGCACAGTTTTTTCCTTAGCTTATAATTGAAAATTGCTTTATTGGCATATAGTGATCTCAGTCTCAAGTAGGTTTTCTTCAAAAGATTTTTAACATGACTGGTGAATCTAAGTTTGAAATCGATTATCACGCCAAGAATTTTAACCTCGTCAACCGGGTACAGTCTTTGAGATCCAATTTTAATAGTTAATCGACATTTAATTTCTTCTCTCCTACGATCCGAACAAAAAAATAACAGGCTGGATTTACCAGGACTTATTAACAGGTTGTGGTTATTCGAGAAGTCATACACTTTTTGAATATCATGGTTTATTGATCTCTGCGCCATTTCCATATCATCAGTATCAAAATAATGGACCAGTTGAGTATCATCCGCAAAAGACTGGAGTTCACAAAAACTCACAGCCTTAGGAAGATCAGCAATATATATCAAAAACAACAAGGGACCCAAAACAGACCCCTGGGGTACTCCAGACGAGATTTCTCGAAAACTAGATTTATTGTTTTCAATTGATACACACTGCGATCGAGTTGATATATAATTATGAAAAAAGTTCAATGCAATTGGATCTATGCCATAATACTTCAACTTTGCTATTAACAACTCATGATTTATTTTGTCAAATGCCTTGGAGTAATCGACTGACATCACTGCTACGCCCCTTTTTTCTATCAAGTGCTCTAATAATATTATCCACCAAGATTATGCTCTGGAGAGTACGATTCTGTTCTAATCCGCTTATAGAATTTTTCTACAATAATGGAAAGTAACGTGCGATTATTTCTTAGGGACAACAATAGTTCATAATATCTTGAAAAACATTCGATTTATTATTATCGTCTAGGATAAGCTCGATTGATCTGTGGCGTTCTACTTACTTGACCTATTCACCATTTTATGAATGGCCTATTTCAGCTTGGCCAGATATATATAATTTGTGACCGAGTTAAAAATTCAAAACAGATTTGAAATATTCATTACCCGACATCACTCCGTCAGATTGCCTAGGGGCTTCCTAATAATTCCATAAACTACAAGCCGTAGTCCATAAATGGAACAGCAGTGTAACAAATGAGTATTTTCCATTGAACTGGGAGAATTCTCATCTATTTTTCATCAAGTGTACGGTCGTACATCCCGCTTTTTACTGGTGCGCTAATATTTTCTTTTGGACTGTTTCGGCCAAAATGCATTTTTAGTTTGTGTGTTTACCAGTAGTTTCTGTTTTTCATTGTACACGTGATGACGTATATGAAGCTTTCGATGCCACGAACTTTGTTTGCAGTTGCACAAAAAAAAAACGATACGTATCGCAATGATGGTGGAATATGGGAGTTGATTGAAAAATGGGCGAAAGAAGTACTGTAAACGGGGAACGTTTTGAGTTTGAGGTATTGTGAATGATAATTTGATATTTCAATCTCCTCTATCCCTTAGAATGAACCGTTGATCATTTCATTTGGGAGCCCCATGAACAAATTACAGAGAAGTTTTTATGGAATTAGATTTTTATCAAACCATTGTAGTGAGCATTCCATCTTTAGCTGTCATCTGCATTATGGCATTTTATGCTCAGGATGTAGCCCATCAATAGAGTCTTTTTGCATCAGAAGTATGCGGTTAGGATAATTTTAAATCTACATTAGCGTCAGTCATGCAGAGATTATTTCAAATCTTAGAAGAAGAACGAGTAGTGTGGGAAGCATTTAAAAACGTGCTACTAGGATTTCTAGGCAACTGAAAACTCCGAACAGTTAGTGAAAGAAGCCCCTTCCCACTTCGGTTGGCCCAACTATTGAAATCTTAGTTTTTTTCCTCTCAAACACAAATAATAAAAATGTAGCAGGGTGTTATAAAATATTAACAATGAATATTTTGATCATGTATAGTAGAAAACACCAACTTTATCACTCACTAATCAAATTTGCAGCATAAAAAAAACACATGTTGCAATTACAGCATATGAACGTATTTTCATTTCAATGCAAAATAAGTCTATAACGCATAGGTGGCTGTAAAAAATAAAAGCCATGACAATTGCTTTTATTGATCACAGCTGTCAGAATACGTTTAAATAGTTTTAGGTAGTTAAGGTTTTCAAACTGGGTAGAGGAAAGGTTATTAGTGAGAAAATTCTGTTACTGATGATTAAATTTTTTAATTCTGGGATTTCAAACTCAGAAATTGCCACTTTTTTAGACTTATCGCGGTACAGTTTTAGAAATATTGTTAGAAGATATAACGTAACTGGTTCAGTCAATATTAAGCCACGATATGTGAAAAAAAGTAATATCACAAATGCCGACCGAAGAGCAGTAAGAAGTATAATCGTGAAAAACCGGCGTGCCAATTATTTACAATTAAGTTCTCTGTGGAGTAACGCTGTTGGAAGGATAATTTTGAGGTCCACAACTCATAAAGAGGCCCACAAACTGGGATTTAGCATTTGCAAGGTAAGTTTTCTTATAAAAAAGTGAAGTAAAAACCCTAAAGTTGCACAACTCGTTTATAGGCCAAAGAAAAGCCACTATTAACTCCACTGCAAAAGGAAAATCGGCTTAGATGGGCTAAAGAACATAGACAATGGATACCTCAACAATGGTGTGCAATACAATGGAGTGATGAGGCCCGATTCGAAGTTTGTGTTGGTGACAGTCGCCTTAGAGTTATTCGCAAAAAATGAAGCATTCCATGTTGACTGTCTGAAGAGTTAAGTGAAATTTCCAGCATCCATTATGGTCTGGGGCAGTATGTCATCAAAAGCAGTAGGAAAACTTCATTTTATTGATGGAAATGTGGATATAAACAAATATTTGGCAATTTTAGAAGAATCGCTTTTACCAGTGATGGAAGAATGTTTGACATCCGGCCAAGATTTTGTGTTTCAACAAGATGGTGCAGCTTGCCATACATCAAAAAAGGCTATAAAATGGATGGAAGAAACTAATGTAGCACTTTTGAAATGGGTTTCTAGCAGTCCAGATCTGTCACCTATTGAAACTTTGTGGCACGAGATGAAAAACTTTCTACGACAACAACCTGCTCGTGCCATTACAAAAAAATAAATATTAGAGCTAAGTGCCATTACAAAGATATAAATATTGTGGTAATTTTTTATTTAGAAATGTTACTTCAGGTTTGACCCATTTCTCGGATAGTCTCAATATTAACATTTTTCATCAAAATCTTCGTTGTTTTCCAAGGCTCTGTTTCGTTCAGGGTTTCTCGGATGCTAACGAATCCTTGATTTTCTCGGCTAATATTGATCGACAAGGCCCTAGAAAAATGAAGCTTGGAAGTATTAATTGAACTTCGGAAATGGTGTTGTTTTCACTGCTGCTATCATCATTCTCATCAAATCTATAAGTACCTCACATTTTTCTTGCCTTTTTCGCTTTTCAATTTGGGCGAAATCCTGTCGCAGCTCAGAAACGAATGACCCGACACTAGATATTTTTGATTGGTCTCATCAATGTACCCCTTGGAAACTAAATAAATCCATAAAAACAATAACATTTTGTTTTTATCTTGTCCGGCGCAGTTGTCGCTCCAGATTAACTTAACTTCCGTATGCTTGGCAGGAACTTGTTTTATTATTTTTGCTTTCAAAATATTCTTCTGCAGCACATCTTTTTTTCTGACGTTCGTTTTGCTTACTGTCCTGTCTAGTAGTAGTACCAATATCAGTATCCGTTGTTGTATTATTTTGAAACTATAAATGGGAACGAGATAAACAATAACAAGCACTAAGTCAGGAAACAGTGTGGAAACTGCCGTCTGTAGCACACAAAACAAGGATATATTTATTGGTATTTAGCACATTTTTTACCGGCGGCGTTATGGCGATTAACAAGCACGCACTCTTATGGGCTTTTTCAGAACAATATTATAGCTATGACACTTAGCGCTTTATATAATTTGTTGGTTATGGCACCTAGAACATTTTAAAAGCATGAAATGAAAAACCGATTTTCTGGCACTTAGCACATTATTTACTTCAAATCTTCAAATAAGATCCAACATAACACTAATTTGTAGGATTCCTCATACGTTCGATTTTTGATTGTAACCAATAATAACCAACGTATCCGTATTATATGTTTCCAGTTGGGAGAAACAATAAAACTACCGATGATAGGAAAAACCCGAAATGAGAAATCCGCCTCGCTCATCCTCCTTCCCACTACCCGTTGCCCACATCCCCTTATTGTCCGTTCGGTATTCCTCCCAAAAGAATCGCGAAAGTGCTCATTTGTCTCCCCAGAATTCCAGAGAAGTATAGCGCGGATCATTCCGGTAAGTGGTCAGCTAAAAAAACGTAGCAGAACTGCCTACGTATATAGAGAGCTTCGTTAACGTTATGTGCAAACTTTTTCATTTCCATTATTATTTCAGACAACTTAGGCTTCCCGTACACTGGACGATTTTCTAATATGCTATTTGGCACGTGTAACAACGTCACATTCACACATACCAATCACGCGATATCTGGCACTTGGCATTGCATTACACCTTAGTCAAATCATATCTAGCCCCGTTGGAACAAAGTGCAACACTGGAAGCGTGAATTCGCGCGCTCCAATTGGCCAGCGGGGCATAAATACCTATGCAGTCAGCGACAAGCAATGCGGAATATATAGGAGGAGCTAGCATGAGATTTATTTTGAACCAAAATTACGTAGTTAGTAGTCAGGATGTAACGCGCTTACCACACGTCGCTCCGGGATGAAACTGTTGATTTAATAACTGTTGACATTCAACATGGTATTCTTCTGCAAAAACATAAAAATGAGTATTTTTCCAGCCTCATTGTTCCAGAATTGGGAGCGGATCCTGGGGTGTATTCAGTCCATGAAACCCGAATCCATGATTCTAAGTTTTCGATGTCATTGGATTGCTTCGATTGCTGCTCAGTGTTGTGAGTTTGCTCGCTTTCATCGGATTTTGGAATGTCTACGTCGTTCTCATCGAGCCATTCAACATCATGGTGCTCTAAATTTTGAATAATGCACATTTCATTAGCATGACGAGCAGCGACTCTTACAGGGCTATGTTTCCTATCAGTGTGCGTGTTTACTTTTTTATGAATATTTTCGATGTGACGATTTAGTGACTTGACGGAAGCATGATAAAGACCACACGTTTTGCATGTTCGACTTGATAGCTTCAATCTTTGAGTGAAGCACTTAAGCGTAGAGCTAAATTGACTGGAAGATTAAGAAATTGCCCTCCTGCATCCAAAACCAAGTAATCAACTGTTTGTTTTACTTTTACATGTGGTGGAAGAAACCTGTTGTCTAGTAATCTAAATAGGCCACTTCTTGGACGACAGCATTCTGTATTTCTATATTTTACAATTCGAAGCAAGTATTGGTTCTCACGCACATGTTCTGAATACCATTTAATATCTGGAAAACCAGGAAGATCTTGTTCACCTGCCCCAACATATTTTGCATTAACATTATAGCCATCAATTTCCATTGAACTCCATACTTCAGCTAATACATTTCCTGCAAATTCGAAATAAGATCTTCCTAAATGTTCATCCAAATGAGACCCAAAATGGTCATGAGGCAATATTAAACCAGCCAGTTCCCGACTAAGAGGAGCCATTCTGCGCACTGCTTCCAGGAGTATTGGTAGCTAAAAACAATGCATCGAGATCATGTCGCTTAAAGTGTTGTATAGCAAACCCTATGACACCGACACATAACACTGCCCTATTCCAAAAATCTCCCACTCTAGCGTGCACTAAGGTATACAATAATCTACCGAGTGAGTTGCGGAGAAGCACTAATATCCTTGCGCTGAAAAAACATCTCAGGAAATATCTGGTTGAAAAATGCTTTTACTCTCTACATGAATTTTACTAACACATGAAAGTATCTGTTTTTTAAATTCTTTTAAGCTGTTAATCATTTCGTTATCAGTGAATTGTCTATTATCGTGGAGTAAATGTATTTTAATTTCACTTTTTATTCAAGTTTTAACGAAAGTATGTTTGTTTTCTTTTTAAGCTTTTAACCATTTGTCCTCACTGCTCGATGTTTGTTGTGTTTATTTATTATGTATTTCTAACAGATTCTCCTACCGCTTTTCTTTGTGTCAGCTTCAATAATTTTTACCGGCTAGACGAACATTTTTTGTGTACCTATAATGTGATTTAACCTTTTAAAATGTTTTGTAATTGTAATGTCCTTATTTATTTTATAATTACAAGTATTTTTCTGGCATATTTGCTCAAAGGCATATATGACCTTCAAATTGATATTGACAAGTCTTATATCATGTAACATGATCTAATAGGACAATAAACTATCTATCTATCTATCTATCTATCTTTTTGATAACGTGGATTTTCATCTGGCCCTCCATCGACCGTCACGATTACCACTGGTTTTACTAGTTCATGGTCAGTTTTAGCTGATGGTCGAAACTCTTCAAGTTCGAGATGCGTCTCGAAATCCTGGGCATGGGTATTAGCAGTAGATGAACTGTGCTTTCCACTCCGAATAGCGATGTATGTTGGTCCAGAACATCCAACGGCTTGCGGTTGTCCTAGCATATTCGAAGTGATTTTGGTACCAGCTTAAACAGATGGTATTAATTTATGACGCTCAGCGATTACCCAATCGTGATCAGGCAATTTGATTCTATATTCCATGTGCATTAGAAGAGGTGCTTGCCTATTTGCCGCAGTTACGCCAATAGGGACTCGAGCTTCATCATCTTGAGATATGAAAAATACTTGATCTGGTCCAAGTATGGATGCTATGTTCTCTATATAATGGATTGATGTTTCAGCGAACTTGCTATCTAAGTGGCTCTTGTTCTCTCTAACTTTCTTTTCATACCATCCCTGTGTTTCCTCTGGGCAACTGCGTTTTGAACCTTCCTGTTTAAAGACTGTTTTGCTGTTTTTATTTCCTCGCGCAACTTAATGATCTGTTTATCAACTTCAGCACGGCTTTGCATAGTATATCTGGCAGAATACAAAGCATTCAGATTTTTTTCGAGTAGACCAATCTTATTTTTAATAGCTTCCTGAGGAGGTTTTGCTCTCTGTTTATCTGTATTTTCATTAATTTCGCATTGCTGTTGTGATTCATTACCGGGTTTTATTTTATCTTCTCCTCTTTTTTAATATTTGAAGCCGACTGTATAATTTGGGTTTTTTCTTCAGGTTTACAGGTTACCTAAAAATAAAAACTTTCTATGGCTTCTGCTAAAGATTCTCTTATTAAGCTACATAAATACAAAGTATGGCAGTATATATGGTAAATACAAAACCCTATGGCTTTAAATCTAAAGTTTAAACGAGAAATTCGTTCCGGTCTCAAGTTAGTTTTAGTTTTCTGTATATATGTATAAAACTGACATCCTGTACTTTGTGACCAATTGACGGAAACAATCATAAAAAATAAATCTATGATATAATGAATATTACCTCTATACTTTGAGATAGGCCTTAATATTTTCTAATCAGTAAAGATAAACTTTTTGGCGATTTCTAGTATTTCTAGTACTCATAGGTACCTAAAATGATTTCGTCACTCACCTTAAAAAAAAAATTTAGTAGATTGGATTTATTCTTAGTCGCCACTTGCAATACTTCTTCGATTCTCTTAGATACAATAATATCTAGTTCCTTGTCGGATTTTGCTTGTAATTTGTAACTTCGACACACTTTGTACTTCCGTACTTGTATGAGATTTTTTAAAACTTTCAAACAATTTTTGGTATAACTTGGATTTGTCTATGTGAAACGACATCTTATTTAAACATTAAACTTTGGCTAATGGAATCAATGGTAACACAAATGTTAACTTGCTTTACTATGCTTACAATACGTCTACTCGCTATAGTATCCAAATGAAACAATACACTTATAGAGGAAATTTAGACAAGTGAACACCGCGCGGTAATTCCCCTACTCGGTTCTAAAGCGAGTTTATGAATAATTTTAAGTTGACAATAAGTTGTTAAACATTTGACGAAAATTCTGATATCCATTTAATGTACGGATTGGTAAGACTTAATGCTTTAAAGGCACGAAGATTGTATGCTGATAGCTTCCCTGATAGGCACCTGCTTAATTCAAAGGCTTCCCAGCGAATCGATCAGCGGTTACGAGAAACTGGTAAAAAATTATTATAGCCTTATTTTGAGTAGTAAGAACCAGTACTCGTATATGTCTTAAAATTGATTCCTGTGTCACTATCTGTCAAGTCATGTAATAATCCGTTAAGATAGTATACATACGAGTAAATAAATTAATAAATGAATAAATAGACAACTAAATCTGTCAAATGATCCATGTCCTCTTCTTCCTCTTTGCTCTCCTTCTTGATGGTTTAATTTCCTTTTTTCCTTCAACTTCTCTAGTTTCCGGGTTTACAGACCTGACAGACTTACCAACTAACACTATAACACAAAAGCTAAGATCACATGGACAGCCCCAATAGCCAAGGATGACTTGACTTACTTTTACAGTTACGAAATAAGAGTGTTCACATATTTTTGTGATGAGGAGGCAAAAAGATCCTAGCTAGTGTATGGTCGACTATAATCCACGAGATGAAACTTTTTTGAACATTATCCCAAATACCCTGGCAAGTCTTCTACTTCCTCTAAATGTTAATTGATTTAGAAAAAAGCTGAGGAGTATGTGTTGTCGTTTTTTAAACTGAACTTTATGATGGATCCGAAAGCTGTTCTAAGCTCTACGGGTAAACACAGTAAAAGAAAGTTTTCGAATTATCTCGCCTTACTTTACGATTACGCCAGTTTTTAATCTAATTTTATGAGACGGCCGTGTAACTTCCTCGGGATGTCTGCCACCTAAATAAGTTGGCGAGTACAACAAGAAATCTTTTCACAAGGTGAGTATCTCAAGATTAGACAAAAGTCGTTTTAGATTCCAAGGAAAACGAAATAAACCAGACTACCTAACGACTTTCTGAAGACTGCCTTAAGACCTGCTTCAAACTTACCACTCATGAAACAGTCGTTACGATATAAGTTTCAATAATTAAAAGGGAAATTGGCGCACTGCCATCTTAGGTTAGGTTTTTTGTGAGTGCATCAATAACGATCCTCCACTACGACTCTTTGGTCTATTGTGGTTCACAACTATTTATATTTCCCCCAGTAGCTCCGACCTCCTGAAGAAGTCGAACAGCTTGTTTGGGAAAATATCCTTCAGGTCTTCTGCTTGGAGTACTATGTCTCCAAGTATATTGCACCTGAATCTGGTAATTGCAGGGCATCTGCACAGTACATGCCTGACCGTTTCATCTCCCTCCGTGCACAGTTTGCACTCAGCGTCTTCCGCCATGCCCAGCCTGCTCATCTGGTGGCGCAATTTGCAATGACCAGTGTACAGTCCTACTAGAGGTTTGAGGCCATTCCTGTTCAGCTGTAGCAAAGAGTGTTACCTTCTTTGTCAAGACTGGTATTGTTGCCTTACCGTGGGTTAACCCTGCTAATCCCTCTCAGTACTGATGGATCTTTCTGTGCATCTCTGCAGAAACTATTTGTTTATCCGTATTGTATGCGATCCCAATCACTGGCCCAGACCTTATGACGGGGGTGTGCTAGTCCCACTCTTTGCCAGGGTGTCAGCTGTTTAGTTTCCCTCTAGACCTGTATGTCCTGGTATCCACATGAGTCAAGTGCTTTAAGTGAGGCTTGACTATCTGGAAAAATTATTATAGTTCTGTGCCTGAGTTGTCGTTCTACGATCATTCTGGGACCCAGTTCTATAGCATATAGCTCCGTCTGGAAGAGCGATGCCCAGTTGGGCCAGCAGATTTTTTAATCTTTAGCTTCGTCACGAAGATACCAGTTCCAACACCTACCTCGGTCTTGGAGCCATCTGTGTATGCACAGATATCGGCATTAGAGCTTTTTGTTAAGGCCTTTATGTCAAATTTCCTACAAATCGCTCCAAGATGGTGTCTTTCCGGACTGCTGGAAGGCCTCCAAGGTATGTCCTATTTTTAAGAGCGGAAAAGTGAATGATGTAAATAATTATAGGGCAATATCGCTCGTATGTGATTTTTCTCAATTTTTGGAGGTGCTGCTTTATGAATATATACAGGGTGGCGCATCGAAAACTAAACAGACACTTTTACTGGCAGCTCAGTTTTTATTTTGGAAAACGCTCAGACCCGTCGATTTTGTTTTCGAGGGGAACACAAGTTTGGCAAAAAATCACGTTAGCACGTGCAGCCCCCTAAGCGGGGGTGACACCAACCCCAAAATCTTAAATGGAAAGGGGGGTGGAGTGTCAATTCCCTTTATAATGATATAAAATTAATGTACTTCAGCTCAGTAGTTTTGAAGATTTATTGATTTAAAGCTTAAATAAAACTAATACATCATCGTTAGTGTAGATCAAAACATTTGGCAGCAAAGTAATTTAAAAATGAAGAACGAACTGACCCGTTAGGCAAGTAAATGTTGAAAATGGCCACCATGACTCTCCGTGCAATAATAAAGATTTTGCTCAAAACGTTGCCGCACATTTTGCAATATTTGAGGAGCAATTTTAAGGCACTCATTCACAATTCTTTGTCGCAGGTCTTCTAATGATGTTGGCTGAGTAGCATAGATTTAGCTTTTCAAATGACCTTACATAAAGAAATCCAAAGGTGATAAATATGGCGATCTTGGGGGCCATTCAATGGCACCTCTTGTACCAATCCATCGATCTAGAAACTTCTGATCTAAATATCGTCGAACACGTAAAGCGTAATATGGTGGGGCACTATCCTGTTGGAACATCAACCTATTCGCAATGTACCGCCGATCATTCTGATTTTCAATTATGGCTGTTAATGCAGGATATATGGCGTCTTCCAGTAATTCCAAATACATTTCACCGGCCAAATCTCCAGGTAACAAAAAAGGACCAACTAAATGATCGCCAAAAATACCAGCCCAAACGTTTCATTTTTGTGGCTGCTGTGTATGAACCTCATGAGATATTCTGGGATTAGAATCGGACCAATATCGGCAGTTATGACGATTTAATACGCCATTTAAGAACATTCGTCAGAAAAGCAAGTGTTGAATAGAAAATGTTCATCGTTTATAATTCGTTCACTCATATCTTCACAAAATTGAAATCGCCGATCAAAATCGTCTTCATTAAGTCCTTGTACTAGGTGAATTTTATACGGATGAAAACTATGGGCCTTTAGAATCCGTTGGACAGTACGTCGACTAACACCACACACAGTCTCCAATTTGCGGGTACTTAACGTAGGATCTACATAAACTTGCGCTAAAACCCCCTCTTCTATTGCTTCGTTCCTTATGGGATTTTCAATGTTGCGTTTTTTATTGGCGACTGACCCAGTTTCCCGAAATATAGCTACAAGTTCTAGAACATATTTCAGATGCACGTTACTGTTCTCATGTCTCTCATTAAATATTTCTGCTGTTCTATTAGAGCACTGATTATTTCCGAAAAATATTTCAATAATTTCAACTCTTTTTGCTGTGGAATATACCACGGTTAATTTATGTAATAAAGCGTTACAAGCTATTTTAGCAACAAAGTTTGTTCAAACCAATCGCAAACTATGTACTAAATTCCTATTTAAAATAAGTAGGAGATATTTCCTTATCTTTCTTCAAGAAATAACTTTTTTGCCACAAAAAAACGCTCCAATAGCTAGTTTCAACAACAAAATGATAAACAAGCCATCGGCGTAGTGAAGAAAAGCATCTACTTATTAAGTAATTTCTTTTAGTCAAATTTCTTCTGAAAGTAGTACAAACTAATCTGATGTACCTATTAAAGTCAACTTTAAGCTTTAAATCAATAAATCTTCAAAACTACTGAACTGAAGCTCATGTATTTTACATCATTATAAAGTGAACTGAAAGACCTTTAAAATAAGCTATCACTCGACTCCCCTTTCCATTTAATATTTTAGGGTTGGTGTCACACCCGCCCAGGGGGCTGCACGTGTTAACGTGATTTTTTGCCAAACTTGTGTCCCCCTCGAAAACAAAATCGACGGGTCTGAGCGTTTTTCAAAAAAAAAAACTGAGCTGCCGTTTTCGATGCGCCACCCTGTATATCCTGGTATAAGTAACATGTTATCTGAAAAGCAACATGGATTTAGGAACAAA
Organism: Acanthoscelides obtectus; assembly: GCA_963669975.1. Classification (NCBI taxonomy): domain Eukaryota; kingdom Metazoa; phylum Arthropoda; class Insecta; order Coleoptera; family Chrysomelidae; genus Acanthoscelides; species Acanthoscelides obtectus. The sequence continues at coordinate 106,310,077 of CAVLJG010000001.1, forward strand.
AGATCGACAACAACTAACTTATGCTGTCTCTTGAATTATCTGTCGTTTGCTGTAGACCAACCACAACAGGTCGACGTTATATTCACGGATTTCTCAAAGGCATTTGACCGAATAAACCACTCCATTTTGGTTAAAAAAATCCATAAATTTGGGTTGTCTAAGGGCTTGTTGATGTTTTTCCGTTCCTATCTATCTGAACGCGTTCAATCTGTGTAGTATAACGGCCTCAAATCGGAATCATACACACCAACTACGGGAGTACCACAAGGTACTAACTTGGGCCCCTTACTATTTTTGATTTTTGTTAATGATATCAACCATGTAATAACAGTAGAAAACCAAATGTTTGCGGATGACTTAAAAATTTACTCAGCAATTCATGGGCAAGAGAGCTTAGACCTTTTGCAGGAAAATTTAGACAACATTCTTGACTGCTGCCAGAATAATGATTTAATGCTTAATACCAGCAACTGTTAGGTAATGTCCATTACCAGAAAACTGTCTATCGTACCATATCATTATATGCTGGACAATCACAAACTTGACGGAGTACAGGAAGCAAAAGACCTATGCATTACTATTACTGCGGACCTGTCATTTTCAATACACTTGAATCAAATAGACGAACCAGCTTCACGTATGTTTGGATTAATGATTAGAAATTGCAGATCTTTTACTGACATAGAATCATTAAAAATACTCTATTTCACTTTAGGTGGAAGCTTACTTAAATATGGTTGTATCATCTGGTCTCCTTTATATGTTACATATATATATATATATATATATATATATATATATATATATAAATAGATATATATATATATATATATATATATATATATATAAATATATATATATATATATATATATATCTAAAGAGGAGAAGACCCAAACTAAATTTTTAAAATATCTGTACTTAAAAGCATATGTTGCATTCAAATATCCAAAGAATGACCTTTTAGATCACTTTGGCATGGTCAGTCTTGAACAGAGAAGATTTTTGTTAAGTTGCTGCTTTGTGCATAAGTTGCTAAGCAATCAGATTGACTGTAGTGAAGTTTTGCTGAACTTAAACTTTACTGTGCCTAGGTTGAACAGTAGGAACTACACCATTTCTTATCTTTCAAAAGCTTCAACAAAAATTATGCTAGCATCCCCTTCATACAGAATGTTGAAATGCTTTAACGAGGTTAATCAACTCTTTGACTTTCATATGAGCGAACATATATATAAAAGAAAAATATTGTCATATTTATAAGCCGTTCAGTGACGTAAACTACTTTCAGCTTTCCAGTACCTTTTAATCTTATTCCTTCTCTATTTTAGGAGGGAAAAATAAAAGAAATATATTAATTTGCATGTGTTACTACTGCACTGATGGGGCTTTGTGTTGGATTTCTGATACACACACATAGGTTTTTTTTAGTATCATGATCCATGATATTATTTTTTTGTATGTGTGTCTATTTGCTTTTCAACACTTGTATAGCGTTTCTCTCTAATTGGTTCTTGTACCTGTTGAGAAATGTATGAATAAAATAAAATATCTTTTCCTATCAGGTTAACTTGCTGTTCCCACTCATTCCTGTGTGGAATTGTCACTGAGTAGGGTTTAGCGTAGCTTGCTATTTTTGCCATTATATCAGTAGGCATTCCCAGCCTGTCGTGGTTTTGTAAGTCCACCAGCATGTCCGCCTCCTATTGATACGAGGGATGTCTCTTAAGTTTTGCATATAGAAACACAGTACTGAATCTTAACCTCACTCTTTAGTAAACTTAAATTCAAAGTTTCACAACAATACGTGTAGTGTTCTCACTACAGTGAATTTTTAAGTGTCACCAAGTCATTAGAAAACCGAGAACATTTTTGCGCCATAATTTATTACAACTTTAAGACACAATTATCGCCTTGCTGAATTACTGTCTGTTTTCGTCAACGAAGCACCACATCAGACGACAATTTCCCGTTGGTCTGGAGAATTCAAACGTGGACGGGTGAGTGTTAGCGACGATCCCAGGGTGGGTGCACCAAAAATGGCAGTCACCCAAGAAGACGTCGATGATGTGCGCAAACACACCATTGAAGATAGACATGTGACATATCGCGAGATTGAGGCGTCCTTGAAAATGCCAAAGACCTCAATTCAAAAAATTTTAGATGTAGAATTAGGAGTAAGAAAATTAGTTTCTCGTTGGATACCCCACCTGTTGACTGAAGATCAGAAAGCAGACAAGGTTAATTGGTGTCAAAAAATGCTTGACCGTTTCAATTCCGGAAACTCAAAGAATGTGTACAGCATTGTTAGTGGTGATGAATCGTGGATTTACTGTTATGAACCAGAAAATAAACGACAGTCGGCTGTTTGGGTGTTCCAAGGTGAAGAAAAGCCAACAATAGTCATCCGTTCTCGAAGTGTTTCGAAAAAGATGGTCGCGACATTTGTGTCAAAAGCGGGTCATATTGCAACAATTCCTCTTAATGAGCAAAGAACTGTTCCTTCGGATTGGTATACCACCATTTGTTTGCCAAAAGTCATCACCGAGCTTCAAAAAATCAACTCCGAAAGGCAGTATTTAACGGAAGAAAACGTGGAATTTTTGGACCATCCTCCATATAGTCCCGATCTAAGTCCTAACGATTTCTTTACCGTCCCGGAAATTAAAAACAGGCTGCGTGGTAAAACGTATCAATCACCAGAAGAAGTAGTTGACACATTCAAAAATGCCGTTTTGGATCTGCCAGCAAACGAGTGAAATAAGTGATTCGAAAATTGGTTCGAGTATACTAATCTTCGTCGAGAATACTTCGAAAAACAATAAAGTCATTTAAAACTACCTACCGTGTTGTTTTATTTCCATATGCAAAACTTAAAAGACATCCCTCGTATTGTCCATTATACCATTTGCCACATGATGTCTATAAGACGTCATTTTTGCTGTTACTCTGACCACTCTGTCAATACTTGATGCTGTATAGAGGACAATGTTTAGACTGATCTTTGATACTTCATTAATAGACAGTCTCGAATATGTCTCATGTCTACCGACAGCATTCCTAGTATCTTATTTCCACTCCATGATGCCTCCCTTGCAGACTGGTCAGACAAGCCCGCCAGGCTCCTATTTCTATCTATCACATTGTTGAACCCTTTCCATAGACTACTGGCCGGTATAAGCGCTCCTTCGTTCTCAAGATGTTAATATTGTAGGATAATCTCCAAAAAAGCTTATCCTACTTCTAATTTAAGCAATAGTTCGTCTTTGATTCCTTATTGCACTCGTCGTATTGGATCTATTCCCCGCTCAGATTTTTTTCTAGAGACGCCAGTGTAAATTATGCTGTCAGCCGTCTCACGGCGTTAGAAGTTCATATACCATTACTCCGAAACATGAGAACTTGACTTTTGGATAAATCCGTACCCAGGTTCCACCCGGAGTTGTAAAATCCTTTCTAGAGATAGTAATTGCAGAAGTTCCCAAACGGAACTGACAAAGTTCACGCACCTTTCTAATCGTATTTGGATTTCTCCCGACTCCCATTTCCGATTTTTCATCGTAAATCCTTCCGTAATTACGGAAGCTCTTTCCGGTTTCTCGAAAGACAAAAACAGAATCGCAGGAATCTGCTTAATTTGTCAATGTTTACAGGCACCGCTTCAACGAATCTGAATTTAAACGCACAAGAAGAGAATTTGATGAAATTCGATTCATCCGGGTCTGCTCATTACGATTTAAGTGAATAAGTTGACACAGTACTGTTCAGGAATAAGTCAGATGCAATTGTATAATTTATGAAGGTACGAGGTGGACGTTGCTAGAAATGCAAAGTGTTCCAGTCTATGAATGTCTCCGTAGGACAAGATATACGCTTAAGGTCAACTTTGAAAAGCAGCGATACTGGAAGAACGGTCTAACAACTGTTGACAGTAATGACAAAAAAGAATATTTTCTTCAATTATACAATTTGGGGATACCTTTTGCATACGAGCTCATCCTTGCACGGAAGATATTTGGGAGTATGCAAGAGGTATGGCTCTGGATTTTTCCGGCTATTCAGTAGTGCACTTGACCATACCATTGAAGGTCAAATCAGGTTCAAGACGATTTTGTGTGAAAGCCTATTATTTTGACCTCAGAAACGGATAGAGCGAAGAATGTTCGTACACGCATGGCCTTGGATGAGATTTTGTGTGACATTGATCTTCCTAGTCAAGTTAATTAGGAAAAACGTCATTTGAAAATATGTCCGGGAAGTTTCTGAAAATAGAGCCGGAATAAGGATCCAAATGTGGATGGAGTTACAAAATTTCTCTGGCTCTTCACTGATGACCTTGAATCTTATGTTTACGATGATCTTGACGGCCAAATCAATGTCGAGACTTATATTCCTGACCCTTGGATATGGCGAAAAATATAACGTTAAGTTAACATTATTTTGATTATATTAATACCAATGTCATCGTAAAAAAACCCGTCTGATAACATTTTATGAATGTTTCTGGAGATAAAGCAGAAATAGTTCGCTGAAGACAGCAGCAGCATGCATTTTTTCCTGGCTATTCACTGCTGACTGTGAAACTGACAATAACCATGACCTAGGAGATCAATACAGTCTTGACTCTAAACCAGCGAAATTAAGGAGAAATTTACGATCAAAAGTAACATATTTCTACCAGAATTAACATCCAAGGTCATGATCAAAGTCAGATTCAAGGTTACCAGTGAACAGCCGGCTATTGAAGCCGCTGCTGACTTTGAGGGTTATTATCGCTTTATCTTTGCAAAGATCCAAGGTCAAAACAACTTACACCCGAATCGTCTTCATCTTGATTTGACTTTCAAGGTCACACTCGAGGCTCGAAAGCCACACAATTAAATTTTTACCGTACCCTTTTGATGTTCTTAAATATCTTGCCGATTCGGGACTTTCGGATCACATTGTATACTACGGTCTGGTCTGCAGATTACTGCGTTCGGGGTTTTAACTATGCATATAAACTTCTTCAAATTAGCATCTTTTTTTATATGAATAATCATATAACTTATCCATACATCTCCAATACCAACATGTTTGAAAGATATAAAAAGCTGAGTTATATGCAGCAATTGACCTAGAACGTCCTAGTCAAATTCATCGTAAAAAGTCTCGTTGGAAAATATGTTCGGGGTAATAGAGCCCAAAGGAGGCAGGAGCTACAACTTTTCTCTGACTCTTCAATAATCACCTTGGACCTTTACCATGGTGTCGACGGTCAAATCAATGTCGCGAAAATTTTCTTTAACAGTACTTTGTACTTCTGACTCCTCAAGTAATGGCCTTGGGTGGATTATATTTTGATTTTTATTACCTAGGTATTCGTGAAAAATCCACTTAATAAGACTTTGGAAATATTTCTGGGAATAATGCATAGATGATTACCTAAAGGCAGCAGTGACTTGAATTTTTTCCTGGCTATTCACTGCTGACTTTGAAATTGACAATAATCATGATCTAGAAGGTGAAATCAAGGTCAAGATACTATTTTGTCTGATACCCTAGAGCGCAGAAATAGAGCGGAACATTTTACGCTTAGATATGACTTCTAGTGAAGACTGTTATCAGTTTGACTGACTGTCAGGGTCATGGTCAAAGTCAGATTCAAGGTCACCAGTCAGCCATGAAAAAAATTAAGTCGCCCCTGACTTTGAGATTATTATCGTTCTATCTTTAGAGAGACCACTGGAATCATTTAAAACTAACGTTTTTACCATGACCTCTACCAGGAAGTTCAAGGTCAAAATGTCTTCCACCCAATGTCATATTTCGACATAAAATTTTCCGCTCTATCCATTTTCGGAGTCAAAATTATGGAGTCCTAGATAAACAAATCGTCAGTCTCAAGGTCATGGTCGCTAGCTTAAATGACTATATATGTATGTATGCTTCTTCGAAGCAGCATATTTTTTTATCTAGTTATATAGGCCTAACTGCTCGTAAATAAACGGCACTTTACTTATCCGTACATCTACAATACCAACCCATGTTTGCATGACATGAAAAACCGCCTTATATGCAGCTGTCATACGTATTTTCGGTTGACAACGTTTACATTATGGAAAGCGTGAACCACTTGACGTTTCCATCGGAAAAAATGGCGCTCCATTTCGAGCATAAAGCCAAAAATTAGAGCGAGTGTCGCCGAACAAAAAGGGCGCCGAAATTAAAAAATGCCATTAAAAGTTCACAGCAATTTCATCGGTTGACATGCACACGCACTGCACGGAAAAGCGGAAGTAACTCCATATCGGAACCGGAACTGGAACCGCGAAAAACAAATGAAACAGGCAGGATTTACTAAACACGTGTGCTGTTATATTGTTAATCTGTACAATGGCCTACCGAAAGCTACTATTTTATTCCAATACGGAGGAAAATAGAATTGGTAACCTACCGAAAGTAAGTGAGCTTATGAAAAATGACGAAATAGAGATATTAATCCAACTGAATTAGTTTTATTTATATCACTGCTTCGTTCACCATGACTTGTTGAAACATGCAGAGAAAAAAGCCAAAAATGAAAAAAGTAAGAGTCGCCCAAAATCATTTTTTTTGACGTTCCAGATGGTTTTGATCATTTTCTGATTTTTTTTTGTAGGGTTTGAAGTTGTGGAGATTGCCGATTCCAGAGGGTTGGGGAGGGTGTGTAAAGACTTTTTGATCTCATTATATTCATATGCTCGCAGCCTCGGTAATTCTATGCACATATTAGCCATAGGATTTACAGGTACATTTATTTGCCTTTAAAGCTTAGAATGATACAGCGATCCACGTACTCTTGCTATCTAAGCTCACCGCACGGCGGACCGGACAGGCTGACTAATCTATCCGTACTCCAGTACAAAAAACATATAAACGGATCATGCAATGATAACTCACTGCAGCGACGCCGCGACGATGTGGAAAGGGACATTGTTGCCAGATGGGCAGTAACTACCGATAGGACAGGGAAAGAATATTTATGGAGCAACTGTATGGGCCTGTTTGACTGACTTAATTATTTATTGACTCTGTTTCACATGTTCGCAACTGACTTTTTTCTCAGATTAAATAGCGCTTAACTTAATCCTTCATGAACTGATGACGGAGTCGCGTATAAGGTACTTGACGCCATTTTAGTAATTTTCAAATTGGTGAGTTGTAAAAAGTAGGGCAAAAATGGTGTTTACCCATTGAATAGCTTGAAAATAGAATAGAAAGTACGTGTATTTTTATTCTTGCAGCGGAAATAAAGGTCTTTTGTGTATTTTCAGTATCTCTGAAGCAGCATGAAAACTTTTAGAGGCAAATTATGAAAAAATAAACTCGTAGGTATCTTACTAGAAAAATTGCCAGACCTACCTAATCTCGTGCATGCGTTACGAAATGGCTAATGAAGCTTTGGACCAGGTTTGAGGCTACTATCCCCCACATACAAAACTTGTCACACAGATCAATATACAGGGTGCTCTCATCGCAAAATGCTGTTTAGAAAGTTACGAAATTCACAGTACTCTCATTTCCGGAAAAAGACGGAAGAAACCGAAATTTACCAAAATCGTTATAATTTTTTCCTGACTTTATTTGTAGTGATATTTCAAAATGCATTGCACATTAAGATCGCAATTTTTTCTCATATACAAGATGAGACATATAGAATTTCAACATGACGCTTCGTCTCTTGTCCTCAAGCATGAGCTTTATTTTTTCTCACGGACGCCATATTGGACTTTTGCACTGATGAATAGAGTATTAAATTATTAAAGTAGTAGTATTATTAAATTAAAATGTGTCATATGCGATACAGTGACATTATCAAACCCCAGAAAAAGAGAAGTTCGTAGGCAGGCCTTGAAATTAACAGATTTCATTTGTTTTCATACCAGACCCCAAACATAGCAACAGAGTTTGGAAGACTCGAGCAGTCAACAATGTACAGAAAAGAGTCAGGATTAGCCTACAAAATTATATTTTGAACATCTGCTATGATTAATCTCTGCTTATTTATGAATACTATTATTATTACCATCATTAAAATTTTCATTTTGTGTTCAGGTTCCACCATACCCTTTCATTTCCTTATAATTTTCATCCAACAAAAAATTCATGGCCAACTAGGTAAATACATCACTGAACTTAGGACTGAAAAGTCCATTCAAATGTACAAAATCCCAATATAGCGTCCATCCATCTGGTACGAGGGATGTCTTTTAAGTTTTGCATATGGAAATAAAGCAACACGGTAGGTAGTTTTAAATGACTTTATTGCTTTTCGAAGTATTCTCCACGAAGATTAATATACATGCGCTCGAACCAATTTTCGAAGCACTTATTCCACTCGTTTGCTGGCAGATCCAAAACGGCATTTTTCAATGCGTCAACTGCTTCTTTTGGTGACTGGAACCTTTGACCACACAGTCTGTTTTTAATTTTCGGGAAAGTAAAGAAATCGTTAGGACTTAGATTGGGACTGTATGGAGGATGGTCCAATAATTCCACGTTTTCTGCCGTTAAATACTGCCTTGTTTTTTGTGCTACGTGCGAGCTTGCATTGTCTTGGTGGAGGATGATTCTTCTTTCAGGGTTGATTTTTCGAAGCTGGGTGATGACTTTTGGCAAACAAATGGTGGTATACCCATCCGCAGTAACAGTTCTTTGCTCATTAAGAGGAATTGTTGCAATATGACCCGCTTTTGACACAAATGTCGCGACCATCTGTTTCGAAACACTTCGAGAACGGATGACTTTTGTTGGCTTTTCTTCACCTTGGAATACCCAAACAGCCGACTGTCGTTTATTTTCTGGTTCACAACAGTGAATTTACGATTCATCACCACTAACAATGATGTACACATTTTTATTGAGTTTGCGGAATTGCTTTCTGCTCTTCAGTCAACAGGTGGGGTATCCAACGAGAAACTAATTTTCTTACTCCTAATTCTTCATGTAAAATTTTTTGAATTAAGGTCATTGAGATCTTCAAGAGCGCCTCAATCTCGCGATATGTCACATGTCTATCTTCAATGGTGACTTTGCCCACAGCATCGACGTTTTCCTTTGGTGCACCCACCCTGGGATCGTCGCTACGACTCACCCGTCATGTTGAAAATATAATTACGCCTTCCTGTAGAGGATTTAAACAGTATGTATTGAGCCTTCAACTTATCTTGTAAATAAGAAGCAAGAAGTTGCATTTAGTTTCAAAATGTGGTAATGTTAGTATGCAGTTTAATTTGAAATCCAAATATAAATGAAATCAGGAAAACAATTAAAACAATTTTGGGAAAATTTGTTTTTTTTTCGAACTTCGAATCTTTCTGAGCGGCTTGTTGATTACCTAAATAATCAACTTTGCTCCCATTGAAGCGACGCCGATCCTCCTACAGTTTCTGAGCTAATAGCGGTGAGAGTCGCATTTCAAACACCCTGTACAATCGCAATTCTAGAAAAAATTGCAGTATGTCTGGGCCCACAGCTGGAATCCTAACAGGTACCTTGTCACAGTTAATATATCAAAACCGAATGTCGGTACCCTTCAGTTCCAAATGTCCATAATACACAAACTTGAATCATACCAGTAACTCACTGCTTTGCGAATTTTGCAATGACAATATTTTTGGATTGTATACTTTATCTGAAGTCACTTGAAATAGCATAAAAACCTTTGGTCGGCGCGTCCTTTGTAATTTCATGACGTATCATAGGCGTGCGGTCATTTATTTAGAACGATAATAAAATGTTTTTATATCACAATAAATGGATTTTACTATCTTCTTATTTTTTTGATTTGGGATAAAAGATACTTATATTGGGAGTTTAATTTATGTTGACTGAAAGTTAATAAATGGAAAAATTACAGAATTCCAACGTTTGACATAGGCAAATATTTACATAGCAGGTAGGTATATAAAAAGATAAATAAAGACTTACATTATAGGTATTTATATATCATCCTCGCCTTCGGAGCTGTCGCTAGAGTCATCTTGTAGAGGAATTACAACTGTATTTACAGGAGGCAAAACACAATATTCATTTTGTTTTTCAATAATATGCCTAGAACACTGCTTCCATAGGTCTGTGGCAGCAATATGAGATACTGCATCTCTTATTGTGGCCAATAGCGATTCACTTAATTCAGGGGTCTGATTATGTTTTCTTACTTTTTTTTTAAAGCAGCCCAGACCAACTCAATCGGGTTAAAAATGCAGTAATAGGGAGGTAGACGTAATACTTCATGGCCATTTTGCTAAAGCAGATTGTCAACAACATACTCTTTTTCAATTTTTTGTCTTTTAATAAGATCCAATAATATGAGTTTGGTTGATTTTTGTGGTATTTGTTTTTTTGTGCCTGTATTCGGAATTTTGTTTTTCTGTCGGGAATGGTATGGCGCATTGTCCATAATAATCACTGAATTTGGGGAAATGTTTGGTATTAACTGCTGCTCTATCCACTTTTCAAATAAGTCGGAGGTCATGTCCTCAAGATAGTCGGCACATGATTCTTTGATATTTTTGGCAGATAACAGCAAGGCATTAGGTATAAATCCATTTTCACTGCCAGCATGGAGAATAATGATTCGTTTTCCACGGTTGCATGGTGCATTTAAAATGCACTTGTTGCTGTCGTTAACCCAGCCGTACTGCACAACATCATGGGTATGATACCACGTTTCATTCAGGTAAATCATATTTCTTTTCTGCTCTTTATAGATTTTAACTTTGTGCAAAAATTCTTGGCGCAATTCAACGATTCGAGACGACTCCATAATCACCATTCTTTTATCTAATTTTTTGTATTGAAAACCACACAGTTTTACAATACAGTGCAGTGAGTCTAAGTATTTGTAATTATAAAAATCTTCAGGATAATCTTTTAATTTATCCCGTATCATTTCCAACGTGGGCACCAAATTTTCTTTATAAAATCCGTATATTATACGACGAATATCTTCCTGAAAACCCACGTCTATTCTTTTTAATTTTTGCCGTATGCGCTTTCTGTGGAAGGAATGGTTGACTACATCTCCCCTTTTTATAACCCGATAAATAGTAGACCGACTGATTTTTGTCAGGATACAAATTCTGTTTAAAATTTGATTTTGCGAGGAATCTGGATTTTCGTTTTTCAGACAATCATACATATTTAGGATTACTCTTTGGGTCTGTTCCTCTAAATCTTTATGAAAGAATTCTGCCTGCACAGGTTCATCAACCATCTCCTCGTGGCTTGGAGCATTTTCCCAAGGTCTCCAAAGAGCCATATTTAGGACACACAAGAACAATCAACACAACAATTAAATCAACAAGTAAACAGAGTATTCAAAAGTCAAAAACACACAAACTAATAAAATCTATGAAAAAACTGTTTCAATTTTCAGTAGCCACCTGCACTTGTTCGGAGCTCTGAAATACACGCTTTCTCATTGGCTATGTCCACGCATATGCGTGCTTTACTCCACGTGGACCGGTGAAACTGCCTTTGATCTTATACGGGGGATATTTGCTGCGAAATTTGGCGATTTTTGCAGCAACAGAGCGTGTTAAATATAGATATATAAAACGCACCCGGTATTTCACAGTGTTTCAAGTGACTTCAGATAAAGTATACCTTTTCGGAACCTGTAGCTACGTTCGTCACGACCAAGATTAAAAGGAGACAAGCCGCATTTGACTATCATTGCCTAAAACTTTGTATCAACATAATAATAAGACTTACCGGTGGAGAGATTTACCTTCATTAGGCTTCTGCCGCTCTTTGCAAATTACGCAATAGGAAACACGCCCGAAAAGAACCTGACGTCAGAACCATCTGCAAACTCTCGCACTTTCAAAAAACCGAAAATACGAATTTAGTGACAGAACTTCAAAAACTTATATCAAGTCCACTCGAAGAATGCACTTTCATGCTGACTGCAGACTGATATTTTGGAGACAAAAAAATGATAGGCTTGCTCCCTCTGGTCTGAATTCGTTAGTCTCGACGAACTGATAGTTCACATAAAAATTATCAAATACACTCAAAACGTGATCAGTACCTTCTATCATTGGGGAGGGGGCGCCCTCACCCTTCATACGCCACTGTCATGTAAAGCAGCGAGCGGAAACGAAAAATTCCATTTTTAGCATCAAAACCGCAGTTTGAAGTTTTATGATTCTAAAAACTATTCATGCCACATAAGAGAGAGATAGAATACCCGACCGTAGAATAACTAAGTAGGAAAGATTAAAATGCCAACTGACTGACAGCCAGTGTAAACATACCTCAAAACGGAAATTTCATTTTCCTCGTGTTTTAATTTCCTCAAATAAAACACCGCACCAAAAAATTTCCAGCTCGGTTATTTCACAGTGAGCATCACTTCTATTGATTTAAATTACAAAATGTCAGGTGGAATTAAAACGGGCTAGAGTAACATTCTGGATAGGTTCATTTTTAAAGCTGTTCCGCTTAGCTACTATGTTGCTTCAACAAGGAAGCGGTAGTTATAAATAGAAACATTTATATGGCTAATGGTTCGGTGATTCGTTTTGCCATTTATTTGACTAGTTCGCCCTAAATAAAGCCGATTAATTATTATTATTCTGTGTCAGTCCATATAGCCTTAATGGTTTACTGTTTCCCGATGACGGGACCTCTGCAACGGAGAAATAGGGAGGTTCTACAATATCTTGAGCATCACGGCTTGATTAAAAAAAGCCACAGTACTGTAACAACTCTGCTTGCTGTTTGCGACGACTTCGTGAGGGCAATAGATAATTTTAACCTTACTACTGCTGCCATGATCTCAAGTTGCCTGAAGCACAAATTACTTTTTGCAAAACTTCATTATGTTCGTTTCTCCGATAGCTCGATCAAATGGTTTCGCCGTTATTTTCATGATGGCATTCAGAGTGTAAAAATCGGCGTCATCTAATCAAAAGAGGGCACTATATACAAAGATGTACTTCAAGAGTCTAATCTTGGACCTGTTTTGTTTTCTCTATATGGATGAGAATTAGATCAAGTTAAAAAATACTACAAATTACATACCTACGTCGATTTATTTATCTTATAACTGTAATATGTACACCCAAGCGAATGAGATGCTGTTTGAGGATTTAAATAGTATCCTTGGTCTAACAAAAACATGACCTTTGTATTAACTCTAGAATGTCTGCTATCATAGCTGTCAAATCTTCATTTAGCAATAAAACTGTGTACTGATAGTGATGAACCTACAAGACATCGGTTCGCAACTTGGTAATCACATTAGATGAGAGCTTCATTCTCCACGATCATGTTACCAAAGCTGTGCATGGTTCCTATGCTGAGTTGAAATTAATTTATAGCTCGTCTATGGTCCATGTCTAACGGAGAGCGAGGCGTATAGGCTCCAACAGGTGCAAAACAACTGCATCAGATTCATTTTAGGTATTCAAAGGCGAGAGGAGATGTCGATGATGAACACAAAATGCTGAAAGTAACGACTATTCTTGTAATTGATCTATTTTTTGTGTTGTTAATCAATAAGTTATTATTGAGGAGTATGCATACGTTCTTATTAGTATTTTATTATATTACATATTTATTTGCTTCAAACTTGATCTACGCTACTCGTCGCCTTTTTGTACTTTTGTACGAAATAAATCGCGTTTATTTATATTATTATATGATATCTGGTCATATTAAAAATATTCACTGGCTTACTATGTGACAAAGATGGACACTGCATCTACTCGTATCATCATTGATTCAGAGCGTTTTGATGAATAAACTGCCAATATATTTAAAAAATAGCTTACAATGAGATATTATGATTATTACTCAGCAAATCTGCATTCTGTAGGATATACCCTTGACTGTCCTCGGTACCGGACATCACAATTTAAAAAGTGTTTTTTATTTCGGCACCAGATTTGCACAAAGTACATCAAACTTTGTAGTCTCTACCTGTGTGTCTAGCTTTAAAAGAAAAATTAAGCTCTTTATCTCCGATAACATGAGACACGTATTTTTTATATATACAGGGTGACTTTGAAGTTGAGTCATTAATTTTCATATAATGATTGTAGAAGGAAAATAAATCAAAATATGTGTGTGTAAAAATAAAAAAAAAAATAAAAAAAATTTACCTTGTTTTATAAAGTATCCTCGCGACAAGTACTTCAGTGCGGACCTGTATTTGATCGTGCGGTCTTGGAGCACCGGCATGCCGTCCCCTGTGGGGTCTTACGTCACCTGATTCACCTGATACTACATTAACAAAGGCACGAGGGATTGGTTGCACTCGATTAAATAAGAATCATGTCCACAAGTTCACAAGTTCAGCATTTTTGTAAACATGTGCCATTTTTGATTTTGTTTGAGCCACGCAACAGACACCACTATTCACTCACGCGTTACCGACTGACACTGACTGTATACAACTGAATAAAATAATTGTAAAAACATCGTTCCAAATTCTTTCGCTTTTTTGTTTCCGATGCGATGAACCGATAAGGCGGATTATATCCGTTGTTGCCAAACACTAGCACATAATATTATTATTGAGACAGGGCGGTACTCAAACTTCCAAAGGGTTATAACTTTGTTACTTTAATTTTACCAGAAAAATGGTAAAGGAAAAAAACATTTTTTTTGATCAGATCTACTCACTGTTAAAATAAATGACTCAACTTCTTAGTCACCCTGTATATACCCCCTGTATATATATACAGAAATGTGTTTTTCCTTTACCATTTTTCTGGTAAAATTAAAGTAACAAAGTTATAGCCCTTTGGAAGTTTGAGTACCGCCCTGTCTCAATAATAATATCATGTGCTCGTGTTTGGCAACAACGGATATAATCCGCCTTATCGGTTCATCGCATCGGAAACAAAAAAGCGAAAGAATTTGGAACGATGTTTTTACAATTATTTCATTCAGTTCAGTTATACATACAGTCAGTGTCAGTCGGTACTGCGTGTGAATAGTGTCTGTTGCGTGGCTCAATCGAAATAAAAAATGGCACATGTTTATGCGGATCGGTTTCCCAATCGAGTGCAACCAACCCCTCGTGCCTTTGTTAATGTAGTACAACGGGCTCGTGAATCAGGTGACTTAAGACCTCACAGGGGACCTCACGATCAAATACAGGTCCGCACTGAAATACTTGTCGGGAGGATACTTTATAAAACAAGGTAAAAATGTTTTTTAATCTTTTTTTTATTTTTACACACATATTTTGGTTTATCTTCCTTCTACAATCATTATCTGAAAATTAATGACTCAACTTCAAGTATATATATATAGAGAAAATTATCATGCGGAGAAAGGAATATAATAAAAATAGGAAAATAATGGGCAAAATCCGCAAAAAAGTGGATTCGAGCAGAAAATAGGATAGGTAACCCGAGCGATACGTATTTCTGCTGGTTGGCTTCATCAGGCCCGAAATGAATGCACATATGTGGTTATTTGTCGCCTTGAAAATTCAAGGTCTTCTAGCCATTTTATACTACAATGTGTAGGTTGGTTCTTGTTGTGGGCTTCGTGTGTCTTTTTTTTTTCCTCTCCATCTTCGTTTCCTCAGGTTACACCCGTATGCGGATGTGTGGGCATGTGTATCTGCTTTTGTAGTTGCATATGTGCATTCATTTCGGGCCTGATGAAGCCAGCCAGCAGAAATACGTATCGCTCGGGTTACCTATCCTATTTTCTGCTCGAATCCACTTTTTTGCGGATTTTGCCCATTATTTTCCTATTTTTGTTATATATATATACAGGGTGACTTTGAAGTTGAGTCATTAATTTTCAGATAATGATTGTAGAAGGAAGATAAACCAAAATATGTGTGTAAAAATTAAAAAAAAATTTAAAAATGTTTGTTTTATAAAATATCCTCCCGACAAGTATTTCAGTGCGGACCTGTATTTGATCGTGCGGTCTTGGAGCACATACCCTCCCGTGTGAGGACTTAAGTCACCTGATTCACGAGCCCTTTGTACTACATTAACAAAGGCTCTAGGGGTTGGTTGCACTCGATTGGGAAACCGATCCGCATAAATCCGTGTTGCCGTAGCAGCATTTTGTAAAATAAGAATCATGTGCACAAGTTCAGCATTTTCGTAAACATGTGCCATTTTTTATTTCGTTTGAGCCACGCAGAAACACCACTCACGCGCTACCGACTGACACATCGAATGAATACAACTGAATAAAATAAATGAATAAAACATCGTGATAAGCGTTTCAAATTCTTTCGCTTTTTTGTTTCCGATTATATCCGTTGTTGCCAAACACGAGCACATATTATTATTGAGACAGGGCGGTACTCAAACTTCTAAAGGGCTATAACTTTGTTACTTTAATTTTACCACAAAAATGTTAAAGGAAAAAAACATTTCTTTTGATCAGATCTACTCACTGTTAAAATAAATGACTCAACTTCGAAGATATATATATATTTGTGTATGTCTTCCCACTTGTGTCTTTTCATTTGTTTATAGTTTGTATACGAGTCTGGTTGCTGTTAACTTCTATATATTCTACCAGCTATTATTTTTACTGTTATTTATAAGCAAGGTTTTTGATCTTATTAGGCACTCTGTTGAATGTCTATTTTTTGGCTACAATTCCATGCATACACTACGACGCTGCACAACATTTTTTCTACTATTAAATTTTCTAATTCCCTTTTCCTTGTATTTTTCGTATTTGCATGTATTACTTATTTTTTTTAGCCTCCGTTGGTTCTTAAAAACAGTTTGTGATGCATCCTGCCAGGTGAAATAAGGGTCACTTATTATTATTAGTATCAGGCAGTATGACTAACGGCACCAGTGATCAACCTGTCACAGAACTGTGTGGTAAGCTCAAGGTGTTGTTCTTGACATCACGATCACGATCAGCTATGGGATGTCGCCCTCTTAAGCAAAATATAATCGTATGGCCTCCCAAAGAACCTGGAGATGGGTACTTCAGCGGCAACATATCCGTGGTAATTGACGATTTCTCCTCTTCAGCCCGGTTGTTCACCAATGATCGGTTCTGGTCTCCTCTCCTGTACGATCAATACCATTCACAGCTCTGCCGATGAGAGCACTTTGTATGTAGGCATTCAGTGGGGTAAGTCGATCTCTGTTGATGAGCTGGAGAGAAGAAGACTAGCAGCAACTTCCTTTCTGACGAGAGACCTGGAGGGATTAACGAATTTCATACTAGAACGAATTTCACAGATCTCAAAATGCGAAATCAAGAATCCCGCGATGTTAATCTCTCAGTGGAAGCTCAGTTCAGGATCTTACCATATCAATAATCTCAATGAAGGACAAACTCAAAAAAGTGACTAGAAGCCTGGTAAGTGTCAAGACTTGTTACCTCACGATATCAAAATATTTGAGCTGTTTTAAGATGTCAGGCCTCAATTAATGCACATCTCAAACATATCCTGTCTGCTGATCTATCTCCACGTTCTGCTGATCAAATTAAATCATTGATATAGAAATAATGGCTTACTAACAATAAGGTCACCTCGTTTGTCAAGTTCATGGGTCTCGCAAGGCCAAAAATCGCTACAAAAGTTCAAAGATGCATTTTACGGGTTTAGTGGATTTCGGTCAAGTTTCGGATTATAATCCCTTTATGTACATCAGATTAGCCGGATTTGGAACCACAGCATCAAAAACGTGAACATTTGATAAGTTTTATAAGATCAATGGATCTAGGAATATCAGTGTAGCTTCAAGGACTAGGATATCGTCTAATAGAATCAACATGAGTTAATCAAAAAGAGAACATAAAATCTGAGACAAGATTTAAGGCTAGATCCCACGGATTTTTGTCAATTCTTAAGTTTGTACCCTCATTAAACCAGCGGATCTAAGCCAAGCTTCAGAATCAGATCAACGAACTTTAACAAAAAAATCTGATTCGCAAAAGTATCAAATCATAAACAGGGTCATACGTTAGACATCGCGAGATCAAAGGACAGTGACATGGACCTCATAACCTCAACAGAGCCTAAGACATATCTGAAGAAAGCCTAAGAAGAAGCAAAGAAGGAATGTAACCCCTTGCAGCCTGAACAAAAAGTCTACCAAAATAATAGCTGATGTCAAAGCGGAAGTATTGGCGTCTAATTCTGGCTCTGTGTGTGTAAATGGGCCGTGTTCCCGTTCATGAATATTAATGGTCAATACGCACTGTGCCGATAAAATCCGGACTGTTGACACTAAAAACATTGCACACGACATGCAACACAAAGAGAACAGAACATGCTGAATTATGGTATAGCCGTGCGGTGTCATAATTTGTATTTATGGACACCTCTTGTAACTGCGAGGTGGACATACGTGTTAATCTTGATTTGCATGGTGTAGATCAATATTCGGGTTTTTGTCTTTTATGGTATATCTTCTACCAGGAAAAAATAGTTAACGGTGGGCTTCGAAGTCACGTCCTCTAACGTTACAGGTAAACGCCTTAAGTGCCCATCTACGTTGATCTGTAATACAGAACCTCAAAGGGGGACTTCTCAGGTGACTTCTAGTGGGGGTTCAAAATTCTTAAAAATCCTGAATATTTTTGATTCCAGAAAATTTTGAAAACCTGTGGAAATGCATTTCAGGGTCAGACCGTCGTCATATTCCGAGGTGGCGGCGATGGGTACCGTACAGGGTTGCCAGATGGGCCGAATAGAATAATAATAATAATAACAATATTTATTCGCCAAAAATCATATTTTTTTAAAACTGGGCAAAAAGAATCTACAGAAAGCATTGTCTGTATGGCGAGTATACAGGGTGTTCCTTAATGATATGCGAATATTTAAGGGTGTGAATCTACATGAAAAATTAATTAGTTTGCTTTATAAACTCGGGGTGTTGAAGTTTATGAAAAAAATGTTTAATAAACTACAAAATAATATTAAATATATTAACGATTTGGGCATGTTCAAAAAGACGCTGGCTAGCGTGTTCGTGACATTTCATTTCTTTTCTGATGACAGATCAAGGAGACTAATTGATAGTTTCAAAATATTTTGACAGTTATGACTTATTTTATATCATTTAAATTTTTATCAGACTGTTGCCGCATAGAAAACATATTACTTCAAGAAAATTGTACTTTTTTGTGTATCCCTGGTTGGTGGTAAAAGTAGCTTTATAGCTGATTCCTGCCAGATAAAATAAAAGTCCAATATTATTATTGAACCTTATAGAACAATATTTGACGTATCACTTGATCAAGCATTGCCACGCCTTTTTTTGTAAACAAGAGTGAGTGGTGGTGTGGTTCCTCTTTCCTTTTTTTTCTTAATTAATTAATAAATTAATAAAACATTATAAATGAAATCTAAGGGTCAGTCAATACAGAACAGCTATCTAGTGGCGTACAAATTTAGGCCCTAGCTGAATAAAGCTGGGGTAGGGGGGGGGGGGTAAGAGCACCAAAGACTTAAGATGGATTGAACCACAAATCCCCAAGATATTAATCGGAACCTGTTTTGCCTGACCATCCACATAAAAGAAAATAATTTCACAGTAATGACAAGACTTAATTAATTGTACACAGAGAGCCAAATAAAACAATATATTAAAAAATGAATCGCAATATATTATCAAAACAAGCAGCACATATTATGCTTCACCACTGGAGTGCTAGTTAAAAGATAGGATATTATTCAAGACTACCTGACAATAAAATTATCAGACCGTGAAAATTAACCATGGTATGATCGCTTTACAAATATTTTAACGCCTAAATATAATGGTCTTCTTCCAGTTACAGCTCTAAACGCAGCTGAGATGTTTTCAGCTCACTGACGCTCTGGTCAGAAACCAGTGGCCAGTAGTGAGCAGTGACGTGAGGTACGTCACAAGGTAGGAGCTGCTTGCATCGTTTTTTAAAATGGTTGGTATAAAAAAACCCCAGAGAGAAGGACTGTTTAAAAATATACTCTCTATTATCTGTCTGAGATGGAGCTACACATTTGAAACACTCAAAACTAGAAGAAAAACCATGTACATTATCTTTCACAAGAAAAATAAAGCAAAGGTAAGAAAAGATAAAAATGTACCAAAGTGACATACCCTCAAAAAGTTATCCCTTGTTCTAAAATCAAAATCATAATCAATGTGATGTAGTAAGCCCAAAAGAAAGTGACAAACTTCTTCAGGACAAGCACTCATGGGCGTGGTCCGATGGTATATAAAAAGAACTTACCGCTGAAGGTTGAGATCACATTAGAAAATGGACGGGAAAGCACCCGAGTCAACACAACTGCACGTAAGGTACCCAATAAAAGGGTACTTTCCATAAACTGGTGTTTGGGGGTCTAAAACCCCAGAATATGGAAATTAGTAAAACAACGCCCACACACAACCAAAACCATCGCAGAAAGAAAAGAAAATGGCGCTGGATGCGTCTGAAAACGAAATTAAAAGAAGGTATCTTGATAGTAAATCACATTTCAAAAGAAGATATCTTGATAGTAAATCAAATTTCAAAAGAAGGTATCTGGATAGGACAGCAAACATTCATATACGGCTAGTACGTGTAGAACTCTCTACGAGGGACCAACAAAATTGTATGAGGAAATTTCTGAGATAGTCGTTAATAGTACTTCAATATTAGTGTCGAACAGATTTCAACACAATACTGAATCAATGAGAAAGAAAGATATAATACGTGTGAAATTATACAATCAATTAACAAAAGAAAATTACTAAAAAAAGGTCTGGCCTAGGAGTCGGTATTCTATAATCAATAAAGAGAAATTCAAATTACTGGCAGGTGATCAAAATAGTGAAAAAAAAGGTTACGTGATTTTGGCAGCATATTTTGGTTATGATGGAAAAAATGCCGACAGCCCCAGTATCGCTACCTTGTGATGAACCATTGTAACTTTGTCCTCCATGATTTCTTGTACGAAATCCATTTACTTTCAACTAAACTTCCGATGCACATCCACCAATCTGCAATTCCCGCTGCAAACGGTGACGCAATATTTGCAGGAAGTTCGATAGAGCACAGTTAAAATAGGAAAGTGTTGATTTTGACCGAAGTTCGAGAGGACTTCACTGTTGGCACCTGCTAGCAACTCTGCTGTCATCTAATTATTATGGAGATTATTCATGTGATGGCGGGAAGTTTGATGACATTCGTAACTTAACGGCTGAGCAGTCGCTCTTCTTATCCCAAACTTTGGCGGCTGAGAGGCTGTTATTGCATCTTGCAGTTTGCGGAGCACTCTATCCCCTAAAGACACATCAAGTCTCTTGAGGTACATCCAATGGATTACTCCACGCTACCTGTTTGGAGTATATCCCATGTAGGTCATAGCGACACCATGTAGGGTGAGACAACATTAGATAGTTTCAGGAGCACGGCAATCGTAACACGTAAATCGTGAATTATGTAAAATAATCGCTTGGTAGCGAACTGATCGCTACGATTGCTGTCTCAATGAAGTTGACCCAACGCCCCAAAACATGATATTTGTGAATTCTATTCGAGGGCTAATTGAAATTGTATTTCAAATATAATATTTTTTGTTTCTTTAAATCAGGAGTTCCCAACCAGGAGGGCGCGCTTTCGAAGGGGGGCATAGAGAGATGTCAAGGGGGACAGAAAGCGTTTGCATTTTAGAAAGAAAAAACAAAAATAATGAACAAACAACGTTAACAGATAACATCACAATGAAATGTTAATTTACACGCATAAAATTAGATATTAAATATCATTCTTAGGCCCAAATTCACCAACATTACTATTATGGACCAATGGGAAAATACCTTATTGAAATGCAATTTGACAGAAGCTGGGAATGCGGTAAATAACAGGTCGATTTTCTAGCTGTTAAATTTGGCAGCAGATTTGGACGTTTGTTAATGCATGGCGCACTTGAATTTACCAACTTCAATATACTGAAAGTTATCATTACATACCTGTTGAATAGTGTGGCTTTGTCTGTATTTTGCAAGAAAATAGAATATAAAATACATTCCATCCAATTCCTCATCTTCCTTTACGTCGTAATAGCATTTATTAATTTATGGGTTAATGAATTTCTTCAAATCCATAAAAACATTATGTCCTCTCCATCCTAAAACACAGATAATATGTGTAAGACGTGTCAAACCCTACATCTCCCTGATGCATAATCCAATTACTATGGACATAGACAAAAAATTATGAAAAATGTTTCACAAATAATGTCTTTCAAGTCCAAAAATCATAAAAACTAGTAACTTTTATTGTTTGTCTTTTTTTGACTGGCGGGGACATATATCTGTTACTCGCAGAGTTGCCAAGTCTAACGACGATCATGTCCCGTGGTGGAGGGTGTGAAATGAATCTTTTACATTTGCTGGTCTTGAATTTTTTCCGTGAAAATTTACTAGGTATCATGATTATAAGCATCTTTGATAGATGGCTCGATCCGGAATGGGAAAGATCTCCTATTTATGAAAATATTTTTGGTATCATCTAACCATTGCAATCAGTGCTCAAACACTGTGACATATGATTTATAGCATAACCCGCTGCCCTACACTATAATAGCAATTATGATTATATCCAGGGGTTCACAACAAAGCGTCAACTTTGGAATCAAAAAGTGTCTTCTGAAAATGTAATATGCAAATTTAAAAGCTGACATAAAGTAAGATATTGGATGTTAAAAAACAATATTTCAGTTTTGAAATGGACGTGTCCAGATCTATCGCCGATTGGAACCTTGTGAAATTAGGAATGACGCATCACATACAAAACATTTTCGCACTGCCTCGTATCTAGGCGCTGATTTGTATTTTCTACTTGACTTCGTGAAATATATTTCTATAAACTTTAAATGCCTTGAAATATAAATTAATGTGTAAATATAATAACTTTTTCACGTTTCATAAATATTCCTGTATGTACCATATTTTCCCACCTGTTTTAATATGCTTTATATTTTTTAATTTACTTTCAACGTAATTTTACCAACCAGGGATTTTCTTTTCTTATCGCTCCCCATTTTGAAATTCAACAAATTTGCATATATGTAATTTCCAAGTTAGATAAGAAAAAGCGGATACTCAACTAATTCTTAGCTTTGCACATATCTCAAGTAACTGTATTTGAGACAAGAGGTGAACGGAATTATCATCAACACAGATTATTAACACACAAATCATCACTATGCACCTATGCAATACCGCTACGGAAAGAGTAAACATCAAGTGTACAACAGCTAGTGCTAAGTTGACATCTTGTAGAAAAACCTACATAATGTCACGAAAATCTATACAGGGTGTTCCTTAATGATATGCGCATATTTAAGGGTGTGAATCTACATGAAAAATTAATGTTGGTTTTATAAACTATGGTCCAAAAATGTTTCCTTACAAAAACTCGGAGTGTTGAAGTTTTAGGAAAAAAATGGAAATTGATGAGTATTTTCAGAACTGCTATAGATATTTCACTGATATTTAGACCGTAGTATAAGTTAATAAATTTGCATATTTTCCAATGCAAAAATAATTTTTAGCTTTAACAGTGGCGTGCGTACGGTTATTGACTGCGACATTTTTTAAGAAAAAAAAATAGGCCAATGTTTTTTTGCCAAATAAAAATTATATTTGAATTCCCCGTTCAATTTAAAACAAATGATCTATCCCGAATTGTTTTTCTCCGATGCACCGTTTTTTGAGTAAAAAGATAAAAACCTTTCTATTTTCTAACTTGCAAAATGATTATTAATTTAATTGGAAAAATTAAGCACATTATGGGTAATGAACAACAACTGAAAACATGAACATTACATTAAAACCAAAGAAATGATTACAAAAACTGTTGAAAATGGCACCCTTCACTTAGTATACATGCTTCCGCCCTCCTTCTCATGGAATCGCGCACTCGTTGAAATATCTCTGGAGTGTTTTTTATTCTCACAAGCTGCAACTATTTTTTCTCTTAATTCCTCCACAGTGTTAATGCAACTTGTGTATACTAGTGTCTTAAGATAGCCCCACAAAAAGAAATCTAAACTGTTGACGTCTGCGGAGCTTGGTGGTCATTTTTGGGGCCCACCGCGGCTGATCCAACGATTTGGATAAACAGTTTGTAAATAATTACGAACCGCTAAGCTGAAATGCGCTGGTGCACCATCATGCATGTCCCACATATTGTTTCTTATTGCAAACGGAACATCATCAAGCAGCAAAGGCCACTGTTGTTGAAGAAAATTGAGGTAAGTCTGTCCGTCAAGTGGTCTCGGCAAGAAGAATGGGCCAATAAAGTGGTTGCCAATAATTCCTGCCCATATATTAACCGAAAATTGGTGTTGAAAATGGGTTGCGGTTACAGCATAAGGATTTTCTTCTGCCCACAAATGATTATTGTGGAAATTCCGAATGGCATTTCGAGAAAAAATAGCTTCGTCCGTGAACTTAATCATTGATTCAAATTGCGGATTTTGTGTAATTTTTTGAAGATACCATTGATAAAAGGTCACTCGCCTTGGAAACTCAATGGGAAGTAATGCCTGTACTCTTAAGATATGGTAAGGATATAACAAAGAATCCACTAAAATTCTCCAAACAATTTTATGGCAAATATTTAAGTATCTAACGATCTTCCTCGTACTCGTTTAAGGATGTTCTTCGACTTCGTGCAGCACCGCTCCCTCAATTTCAGGTGTTCTCACACTTAGAGGTCTACCTTCACATGTTCCTTTTCGGACAGAACCAGTTTCAACAAGACGACGATGAATATTACAAAAGGTTTGACTATCTGGCAAAGCATGATCGGGATATCTCTGGTGATAAATCCGTCTGGCTTGCTCACCATTACCATCGGCAAGGCCATAAACGTAATGCATTTCCGCCATTTCTGCATTTGAACAATTCACCATTATTAACAAGATTGTAAAAACAGCGAACAGATTTGAATAACAGAGACTTGTCAGATGTCAAAAGCCAGTGACATATTCCAGAGCAACTAGAGAGAGAGAAAAAAACATTGGCGTACTATTTTTTTCTTAAAAAATATCGAAGTCAATACCCGTACGCACGCCACTGATAAAGCTACGAATTATTTTTGCATTGAAAAATATGCAACTTTATTAACTTTCACCACCTACTAAATATCAGTGAAATATCTGAACTGGTTCTGAAAATATTAATTAATTTTCATCTTTTTCCTAAAACTTCAACACCCCGAGTTTTTGTAAGGAAACATTTTTGGACCATAGTTTATAGAGCAAACTAACATTAATTTTTTATATAGATTCACACCCTTTAATATCCGCGTATGATTAATGAACACCCTGTATAATGCCAAAAAACTACATAATGTCACTTTTCAAGATACATAGTTCCCCTGCCGAATGCTCCTAATGTCACTCAAACGACGCTTTTCAAATAAAATACGATTGTCTCTGTATTTTACTGTGAAAGTTGTAGAGCAAATTGTAGTATTCGATCACAACATGTAATTAATTCATTTCAAACATGTGTTTTTCGATCAAAGGTAAAACCGATCAACGTATTATCTACTCACAACTTGCTTACCTACAACAATGCAAGTACAACTACTACAACGTGCTTACACAACGAGCACTCAGTAACAAATCCTTGGATAGAGCAAGTATCAATTAAAACAAGTAAAAGTACAAAATTCGCGTAAATATTCCGAACATCCATATTTTGGCGAAGATCTTTTCATGTTATCCTTGTATGCATGCTGTAGCTGCATAATGCATTGACTGGTTCTAATCAGGCAAATGGACTGGACTGGACTGGAATTAATGGTCGAGTACGGATTCAAAAATACCCACAGAATTTTCTAGGATTTTCAATATTGATATTCATGCATTCATGCGTACGAATTCCTACTTATAGGATTCTGACAGTCGAGTGATGAGGCATGCTGTAAGGAAAGCGAGTTTGATCTCTATGCTCAGTCTGGGTGGTACTAATGCACGTCGTATCTTTTTATCTAATCCTTTGCTGGAGACAGGTCTGGATTTGATATCGCAGATTTTTTTCCTAATCTAATAACCTCGGTTAACTTAAGGCTAGAACTAGGGAAATTTCGTGATGCTTACTACCGTTCAAATATTTCCGGATACTTGTCGGTTGACATTTAAAACTGAGAAAGGAACTGGAGGGAGGGTTATACAAGCGCGCTAATATTTTAATCTAATCCGATTATAATTTTCAGCTCTTTTTACGGCTTTTGGAAGTTACACCACAAGCCATACGAAGTAAGTAAACAGATTGACTAATGGTACCAAGTGCGTGGCTTATCTTTCCCTAGAGAAGATGCATACTGTGCCAGCCGATCTGTAATAACAAGAAGCTTTATTACCAAACAGTTAATCATTTACTGTGTAGTTGATAGAAAACAATTAATAATACATGTCTAACTAGAAACAGAAAACTAAAGATGTATGACACCTTGCCCCAGTAGCTCCTTCAGTGTGCTCATGAAAATAGCAGTGACTTAAATGGAATATTTTGGTTGGCTCAGAATGGAAGGGAAATCAATTACATATCCTGCATAAAAAAGAAAGAGGAGATATATTTCGGCCTCAGTTGCAAAGTATCTTGATCAAACCTGCTACATAAAATTTCCTGGTCAATGCCGCGTTCAGGGCAAATTCCATCAGCGTTGAAAGCTGTGTCTTTCAAAATTTTCGTTGATCTGTTTCCATTTCAACAATATAGCAATCATAGAAACGATCGTTATGATGCACCCATGTTCAGGCTTAAGACGTACTAGTGAATTGAACAGCAACTTGATTACATCAATATTTAAGAAACAACTCCATTTCCGCGCAATAAAGCAATAAAGTTTTGAAGCATCAAATACCTTCTGCTCAACATTTTTAGCAAATGTTCAGTCAAAAAATATTCCTGAGTCCTTCAAGTGGTTGCTTTTTGAACTTCAGAACCATGGACCACATAGTTGTAATTAACAACTGTGCTTTTTCTGCTATACGTGACAACTCTACAATTTTGTGCATTGAAACAAAGGTTGTTCTGATTATACTGGTACCAGTGCTCAATGTATGCCAAGCTATTTTGAAGTAATTGAAACTAATATAGGTACCACATTATTCTTTGAAAAAATGTTGAAGTCTTGATAATAAATCGTTAATATTCTAGGGTTATAAAGTACTCGCCAGGAGCTTCAAAATGATGTGCCACAAGACCCCCGTTTTCTTAAAATTTTCTTTCCAAGATTGACATTTTCATCTGTCAATTTTACTCTAAAACATGATATTTACGCATCAATTTCATTACCTTAAGTTCTAATTTTTTGAATTGATCCGTTCAAAAAATCAAAGGGGAGGGGGCATTAACGAAAAGCACTGTATAAGGTGAATAGCAATGGGCCTGTCCTTGTTGGTCTAAGACTTCTCAAATATATTGCACTATAATAATCATATTGGTGACTGTAGATCGCTTGTCTATAAGTCCGTGCTGATTTGTTGAAATGTGATTCCTAACAGATGGATGTATCCTATTGTAAAGAGCAATCTCCAAAGCTTTTAAAAAGTTGCGCGGAATGCAAGCGAATCTATTTATTTATTCATTTATTCAACTTACGGGCGAACCCATTATACATGTGTATTATAAAAAGAAAAATGCACCGCAATCGTCGCGTAAGTGGCGCTACATAAATGTAGTAACAGGAACATATAATAGCATATAAGGCAATCAACTGAGATTAACATAATCATCTGCGAAATTTAATACAGATGTTCAAATGAGGAAATGCAATAATCTAGTAATCATAAATTCAAATATTACAAAATCAAAAGACTACTCAAATGTAAACATAGACTTTGATAAATTCCTAACAATATAATTACTCGAATTATACAAATCAAGCCAACTACTGTGTTCATTACATAGTTTAGATAATCTAAAAACAGGAGAATGATTTATCAGATCTGATTTAGGTGGCATAACATGAAAATAAACATTATTACGTCCTAACATTCTTGGTGGCACATAAAATCTGAATTTTGACAATAAACTGAAATTATCAATAATGTTATTAAATAAATTATAAGCAAATAAAACATCATTCCTGTTCCTAGCACTTTCAAGCGTTGGAATCATCATTTTGTTTGGAATATTTGTGTATTTGTGATCGGTAAAATTCATTGGCCTACCAGTTCTGTATGCAACATATCTTAAAAAGACATGATTGGCTCTTTCAAGAGAATCTATTTGATGGCTTAGAATCGGATATACAAAAGAATAGTACAGAGTTCTGAAGGTGCTAATACTTTTAAAATCTCTTGTAAATCTCTTTAAAAAATTGATTTTTTTTATTGCTGAATTTCTAATGTGTTCAATATGATAACTAAACGATAATTTAGAATCAAAAATGATACCAAGATCTTTTAAAGAGTCTTACTTTTGTAACCCAACGTTGTCAAAGTTATAGTCAACATCTTGTAAGTTACATTTACCAAAAGTAATAAAATAACACTTTTTGATGTTAAAAGGTATGCCGTTTAATATACTCCAAATAAGTAACGAATTTATATCAATTTGCACTAAGAATCTATCATAAATAGATCTAATTACTTTATATAATTTTAAGTCATCAGCAAACAACAAAGATTTACAATGACGTATGCAAGATTTGATATCATTTATGAAAACAAGAAATAGCAATGGTCCCAAGTAAGAACCTTGACCAACCCCTGATGTTACATCAATGACATATGATATATGATTATCAATTTTGACATACTGTTTTCTATCAGTCAAATAAGACTCTAATGCACCATTGATACCGTACGCTTCAAGCTTATTTAGAAGCAAAGAAACGTTAACTACATCAAAGGCACTAGAAAAGTCTGTATAACTGGCATCATCTATAATTAGTTTTGTCACCGCTCTCAAATATAGGACACATCCTGGCCTGTTTCCAAAATTTCGGCTACTACTCGCTCTTGCACGTAACATGCACACGAATTGGACGGAACAAGACTGTTGTTTTCACTCACTTTCTGAAAACTACTTACAATACTGGCTGTCGAAATAGTAATTGTACTTTCAAACACAAATCACACCAGGATTTCAGGATCAAAGTGAATCAGGCCAGAAAGTGAACTAAGCAATCATAGCTTGATGTTTAGTCATCTGTACTTACGACGACATTAGCGAGGAAGTATCGTAATCGCAAAAAAAGTCAGAAATCAAATATGTGTTTGTCGGTCTGTTTGTCTGACTGTCCATTAATCGATCCCGTCTTTAACTTGAAAGGCACTGCCCAGATTTTCATGAAAATTTCACACAAGGTTGCTACCATAACGAGAACCAGAAAGCTATACAGTTTTTGAAAATCGGTCCAGTGGAGATTGTGACATTTTAGAAGCTCCTGAGAATTTTTAGAAAAAAATTTGTATGGCATAAGAATTAGGGCTTGTACGGGATGGGAATGATTATATCTCAGTTTCTTGATATTAAAATATTTATACGTACATTTTCCCTTAAAACGTAGAATGATGAATGATACGCCTCTCTGCTTATGCTCTCTGGAGTCACGGACGGGCGTGCCAGTCTCTATAAGTGTCCTGCCATTACTGCCACGGTACCGAGCTGCTGCTGGGTCAGATATGGGAAAAGAGCGGCGTTGCTGATGAACGGTACTACCGGTAGGGCAAGGAAGGAATGTCTATGGTCTAATTTTATGGGCCTGTTTGACTGACGCCGTTTAAATTTTTCTGTAGTACTTTTTCGTAGCTAGCTTCTTTCTCAGAGAGTCTAAGCATGTGCATAATCCTTTTTGAACTGATAACCACGTTGCTTAGGAAGTCAGCCTACTTGACGCCATTTTTTTCGGAAGTCGGTAAATCAGTTCCTGTCATCACGCTGGGTTTAATAAACTTTGTGAGAGTACATAACGTAATCTAGTCTAGCTGCGCGGAAAACGTTCTAAAACAATGAGCTAACATAAATGGCATGGCTGACTTTTCTTTGAGGATTATGCACGGATAATGTATATGCATACAAAACAGATGGGTCGCTAATATTCGCTTATAGATCGTTGCCTCATACTGTTCCAAACTTTGTTAGCGAAGCTTATATATTGCCTACCGAAATTGATATGGAAGTGAAACTTTATGAGCCTGGGGATCGAGGAGTTAGATAGAATCTTTGTTTTGGTCTATGAAATACAAACTACATTGACGTGACGTGTACCCGCGTCATGTCAAATTGAAAAGCGCATCAATTAGAAACTTCAGGAATATCTGACTGATTCGAGACATGCCTTCTGAGATCCTGGGAACCAGATAAATCGTTCGTTGAATATACTCCATTCTCGTGTCACAATATTGTTTTTTTTCATTCGGTTTCGATGGATGGCCGAGTTCTGCCAGAGGGGGGAATACAGATCACCGAAGACCCATCTTGGCAGTTGCCACAGTTTAATGGGGAAAAAGAAAAAATAATCTATTTAGAACTAAGAAGTATTTTAGTACAAGACTCAGGTAAGACCCATCCTCGAGTAGGTACTGCTCACACGTCGTTCGACTCATAGATGATTTTTCTCTAACGGACAGTCTCGGGACCCAAGCGCACCGACGATCGGTCGGAAATCTTGCGTTCTTCTACCGCTATGCCAAAGCGCTTTGCTCCTCAGAGCGTTTTTCCATCCGCCTCGGATTGAGCCTGTCTGACAAACCCGCCAAGCTTCTGTGTCGAGGTTGTAGAATAATGTACCTGAGAAGATGTTTCCCAGTTCTGCTAAACTTAGGCATCAACAAGGTTTAAGCTTCTTCTAGTCGCGGTACCTCGGTATTTAGGTTTCTTCCTGCGCCACCATCAATACAAAGAAAATATTAAATTATGAAACTGGAATTACCTAAAAGTAGAAGAGATTGTTCAGAAACGGGCGAAATTTCGTTATCGGTTCAAAAAGTTCGAAAATAGCTAAAAGTATTACCTAGTAAGGTTTGACAACGTTAGCAGTACACGTTCCAAAATTGTAGTTGATACTTATTATATAAAAAGTAATCTCCGAAAACCTAACGTACACGTGGGTTGGAAAGTAGGTGCCATAACCGGGCCCCTCCTCATAGTTTTAGATGTGGTACTGTAACAAAAACTACAAGGACTAGTTTATTACTTATTGTATAACACTTATACTAACTTTTCACAATTCATAACAATGTTAACTCCACTACGATATTTGGCGTTGTTCGACTGTCTCAACTGGAACTGACTGCTTCCGACATCTGTTCGGGTATTTATCCCCTTATCGATGCGCAGAGAAATGTTCCAACGTTTTCCAGGTCAAGTCGTAAACTCCCATGGAAGTAGTTTAGATGTCAGCGGGTGCGGGTCCACTAGACAGATGTCGATTATTCTTAAATCTCAGTCTCTATGTATTTCAACACACGATCGCGTAACTGGTTGCCTAATCATCGACTCTGCAAAGCGACTCCTCGCCACTCAAGGTCCTAGCTCTACGAGGGCGTCACAATACTTAAGATAGGATACAAATACATATTTAAAAGAGATTTTAATCTATTTGCAGCATAAATCACAAACGTACACTTCTTCATGTTCTGTTATCGTTTTTTCGCGTTAACTTTTCTGAACCTATTATAAGCCAGAATCAAAAATACCTAATTATGAAAATATATCTCCAAACATTGTTATACTTTCTTATTATTTATATTATTATAACACGTCTGAGATATCAATTGCTTTTAAAGTAATCTGCAGTGTTGCCAAACCGGAAAAAAAAGGAAACGGTAAATAGTGTCGTTTAGTTCGATATAAGGTTAATGACGTCCCATAATCAGTGGTAGATCAAGAGCCTTTGAGTCATGAAAAACATCTGTTATTGTATTGGGAGCGCACACAACATGTTTTTTGAGGGCATAGTTCTATATTACAATTTCTACAATGTGCATACTGGTCCCTCTTTCAAATTACTTTGCAAACGATTCTGAAAATTCCTTTTTCGATTCTTGCTTATGGGATTGTGAATATTTTTCTGTTTTACCCCTAAACTCACCTCTCATTTTAATTAAATACTTATTTTGAAAACAGACAGGTTTCGGTTTCTTTATTGCTTGTCCGGTGATGAGGTAATGACGGTAATCTACCAGTTTGTACCTTTTGTATGCACAAAAATCAATTCAGGGCAAGCGGAGTAAGGGATGAGGATGTGCGTTCGTAATCATAGGCAACCCAAATATATGCCTCTCATGTGCCCGACCGCCTGAGTATGTATGCATATGTATGATTGATATGGGGCATAAAACTATGAATACGCCATAAAATTAACTTTTAGCTTTATTTTTGGTTTCAGACCTTTTTCGGCAGGTATAGAAATATTTAAATTATTTTGAAAAATCGTGGAGAATGATGTTATATGTAATATTCTCCTTTCGGTAAAAATACCGAAAAATCCAGTTCAAGTCCCATGCATAGACAACCTGAAATTTTGAATATGAATTTATATTCTAAATTCTATGCATATCCATTCATATTCGTCAATATTTCATTTGAGGCTTTTGTTTGTACGATTTTAGCAAAATGTAAGATAGTAAAGGCAACACCGCACCATGCAGCCCAGTTGACAAGAATGACAAGCTGTCAAGATTATTGCTGTTTAGATCCACGTAAAGTATCGATATGCATCGATTCTTATCGTTTCAGGGAGTATCAATACTCTAAAATATTGGAATAAAATTATCAATATCAAGCGGAAGGAAGCAAAGAAGAAAAGTAATCTGAAGTTAGTCACTCTTTCTGACACAGTCCGGATCAAAAGTTGACGATACTCGTGAAATATCGATACTTCTAAATATAGGATCGTATCGAACATCCCTACTAAAAATTTCAGCAAACTCCGAGCGGTACTTTCCAAGTTATACAAGTTTCAGAAAAACATCTAAATACCGAAATTTTTCTCCGATTAGGATACTTCTCAACCACTAGGAGTGGAAAGTAAAATATGAGGCTATAAGAGCTCACCTACAAATATCTATGAATAGCAGTAAAAATTGTAGCACTCAAACTCCTTTTCACTGTCGTGGAGTAGCGACATGTAACGTGAGCTGCGCGTGCGCTCTGCTAAAGCATGATAGACGCTTGAGCTACTGTTTACACTTAGCAATAACAGAGTTTCAGAAAATGCAGAGCAAATAAAACCAGGGTTTTGCTATTGGGAAGGCGCCTGGCTTAAGGCAGCTTTCTCTTGCTATAAACATTAATTAAAATCTTAGAAAGAAGAGCCAATCTACTGAATGCCATTTTTTCTCCATATCCTGTCGTGCAATATAGCTGCGTACTAAGGTTAGAGTTTCATATTAATCAGCATTAAGCAAATTTCCTAATTAAAGATAAACTCGAAATCAGAGCGAAATTATTTAATGTTAGCTTTTCATTTGGAGGATGCGTCATGATGAAAAATAACAGAAAAACGTCCGCAGAAGTAATCTTTGCTGCTGGTCGGTATTTATCAGACGACGTTTGTAGAATCGCTGACGATAAATCTTGCTTAAGCTTGTTGTTTATTTTAAAAATTTCGCGGTACTGGAGCGAGGAGGATGAAGGTCTGTAGTTAATTCAGTAAGAAAGAATCCTAGTAGTGTTCCACTGTGAATGCACTAAGGGCCAATTTCACCAACATCAGTCCGTTATTCTCCACCTATAGGGTAACAGACCGTCAGATACAGCGAATGAGCTTCAAGTTCCAATCAACAAATTTTAGCAACCAATAGCTATGAAATGTTGAAAATAAAATACTGTCAAAGTATGAGATGACAACTTGTCATTGAAACATTACCAGCTTATTGAATATTAAGAAATTACATATAATTCAGTCAAAATTTTAAGAAGTGTTTGATTTTTGAATTACTATTGTTGATTTTTTATTCATGTTTATATCATTTTCTTCAATTGATATGCGATACTGGGTGTTTTTTTCCTATAAACTTCTTGCAGATAGCCATTAAGCACCTACTTCATCAGAACCATTATGGCACCTTAGATTGACATTCCCACAAAACCATTCAGGTTTTTTGATATCCATACATCCATAAAGTTGAATATTTTTCGTTGTTCAGGAACTGAACAAACATCCACACTATATTCACAGCGATTAAAAAATTCCCAAATATATGACTTAAAGCTACCAGCAAACCTAAGACCATTCCATTCCAGGTTATATTTATATTAGACACTAATTGAATACAGCTGATTATTGCAGTTCAAGGAATGACACATGTGTGGGATCTGTCAACTCTTGGTACCAGTCACAAAACACATACTCTGAAGGTTTAATTCCATACTATTCAATCACAACACGGTGACTTGTGTGGTTGTCGGCGGCCATGTTGTGAGGATGCGACAGGGTTGCCAGATTGTGCATTAATATCCCGTTTCACCCTCCCAGTAGAGTAAGCTCCGCCAACTGTTGAAATATACTCTACTATGCTTTATAAGAGTATTCGTGACATTTTTCCCAAAATCATTCCACAACACTTAAAAAAATGCAAATTAATATTTAAAATTATTTCCATGACGCCGTAAAATAGCTCCGTCGGTACCTTGGGTTATATATCTTGACAGTAGGGATGTTCGATAGGATCCTATATTTAGAAGTATCAATACATTTCACGAGAATCGTCACATTTCGATCCGGACTGTGTCAGAAAAAGTGACTGCCATTTGGCTGCGACATTACCCTGCCAAATCAGACATACCTTTCATCATTTTCAAAGAAATTGTACAAAATCTTCAAATTTGTGCAGTTAGCGAGCTTCACTTCATACGGTCCTACCAGACATGCCCAAATCACCAGTTGCTGCCGTGATATTCATCCCGACCACTGCATGCCCACGGCTAGGCGACCTGTATGTTAAATTTGTATTGATAGCGCAGCGGGTTATGCTATAAATCATATGTCTCAGTGTTTGTGCACTGATTGCAACGGTTAGATGATATCAAAAATATTTTCATAAATAGGAGATCTTTCCCATTCCGGATCGAACAATCTACCAAAGATGCTTATAATCATGATACCTAGTAAATTTTCACGAAAAAAAATGGAAAACCAGCAAATGTGAAAGATTCATTTCGCACACTCCGCCACGGGACGTGATCGTCGTTAGACTTGGCAACCCTGCGAGTGACAGATAGATATCCCCGCCAGTCAACGACCGCCAGTCAAAAACACAAACAATAAACATTACTAGTTTTGATGATTTTTGGACTTAAAAGACATTGTTTGTGAAACATTTTTCATAATTTTTTGTTTATGTCCATAGTAATTGCATTATGCATCAGGGAGATGTAGGGATTGCCACGTCTTACACATATTATCTGTGCTTTAGGATGGCAAGGACATAATGTTTTTATTGCTTTGAACAAATTCATTAACCCATACATTAATAAAAGATTACTATTATGACGTAAAGGAAGATGAGGAATTGGATGGAATGTATTTTATATTCTATTTTCTTGCAAAATACAGACAAATCCACACTATTCAACAGGTATGTAATGATAACTTTCAGTATATTGAAGTTGGTGAATTCGAGAGTGCCATGCATTAACAAACGTCCAAATGTGCTGCCATTCGCTGAGGGGGAAAACGGATTGTTAAATGTAAACCTATAACATATATCTAAATTCATGAAAGTTGTGCTGTTTTTTCTGTACAAAAGCATCATGTTGAAATCAAAAAGTGGTCTTGTTTATAATACAGTCAAATTTTCACGATTTTATTCAATATTTCAATAGAAATCACTAATATTCAGAGACCTTTGACAGCTTCTGTCAAATTGCGTTTCGATAAGGTATTTTCCCATTGGTCCGTAATACTAATGTTGGTAAAATCGGCCCTGAAACTATTTTATCATCATTATTGATAAACAGTTTTTTTCTTTTTTTTCTTAGAATTTTATCAACATCCTTCAAAGCAACCTATTTTTAGTCGCCTGGCGCCTCTGACGAATAAAAGAACAGTATATTGTTATTCGAGGTATGCGCATAGTATAGGGCCAGTATAATTACTGTGCATAATATTAGAAAGAGTGTATTTTACGAACTCGCAGAGCAGCACAGGATCTAGCACACAGAGCACCAACATAACCCAAGCTAAGCAAAGTAACTTCGACGAAAAAGCTACAAAGTCATCTACTCTTATTTGTCTTCTAAACGTATTGTTGTGGAAATAATCGACTACATGAAATGCATTCACCAATAAAGAGCCAGGAATAAGTAAAATGAGCTAATCTAAAAATGAATACAATCTTAATTTTTTGAATGTTATCGGAGATGTTGAATATTCTTTGAAGTGGTACAAAGTAAAATGTGAAAATTTCTTACTTGACACTTTTCTACTTTCTGGTTATTTGTAATCATAACTTTGGTTTTGTCGACAATATTAAACTACTAATTGGGTTTTTCAGGAAAATGATTGCAGCTTTGAGCGTGTTCGTACATGGTAGCCTTATTGCTGGCTGTAATAGCTGTTGATGCTCTTAATCGATGCGTGGCATAATCGGTATTAGGAGATTTTTAATTTAAAACGTCTTTAGCAGATACCAAAGGTGCAATACCTATAATCCCCAACCTCCTACAACTCACAGCTCCAAATATCAACCCCTCAAGGAAATTCTGAAAATGATCAGGAACCATTGAAACTCTTCCGTCTTTTCTCATAGTCTGCCACGACTAGATTTTCAAAAACTACAAAACTACAGATATATAATAATGATGTCATGAAAAGCCATAAAAATATAAAACTCAAAATACATTGAAAATGTTTGTCATTGCTCATTGACGTAGGATGTAATATTACACCAAGACCACAGCTATTCAATAAAAAGAGCATATCGTCGCATGAGTCCTAACGCCGAGAAAGTCAAGACTAACTCAGAAGAGGATTCGCTGTAGAATGGTATGTATATAACTTATAATACTCCATGTCTGGTCTCAAAAGAAACTCCATATGCTTAAAATACTATCTACTGATACCGTTTCGGCAATCAAGGTGTCCTTTTTCAAGTGAATGCATATCTTACTTTTTGATTTAGTGGTGTTAGAACTTAAGCGACGATATTCCAATTTCCAAATACGTATGTTGGAATAATAATTAATAATCGCCTTTACATCATTAGCGGAGCATCGAAATATCAGCACTCCACTTTCTGCTTGTTTAACTACACGTTAAATACTTCCGACAGTGTTATGCGGTCAACTACCGACAAGTGACCTTCATCACCTGGCTGTTTACCTTCCTCCTCGCTAACTGCTATATCACAGACACCACAGTTGAACTGCATATAGGATTTTAGATACCACAATCGCTAGCAGACATCTGGCCAAAAATTTTTATAACGACGGAGTGGCACTTCTCTTCTTTAGTTCATATTATTCCGCCTCTACTAAGATGCTTCTTGAATTACCTTAGGCGCTAACGCAATGTTGCAATTCGGTAGTTTTGGGAGGCCGGAATGTGTAAGAGGTTTTTGCAAGTTGGATCGCTCTTTTTGTACATGCATTGCAACATAAAAAACTGGCGTCTGCACTTCCACGCAACGTTGTCACCAAGTCCTAAAGGAGTATGTTCAGCACAAGCTAGATCATCTGAGAAAAAAGTTGGTTACGGAAATAAGTGGATCACGTCAGTCAAACAGGCCCAAGCAACTAGTCGACATCAGTTCATATAGGATTAGTTAATTGCTATGGAAATAGGACAGCGTTATAGTGCTTATATCCTGGATAGAGGATTGCTGCTATGCTTTCTTTCGTTGCTGCAAAGACCAAGCCTAGACGATGTTGATGAGTTAAAAAAAACGGCGTCAAGTATGTTTCACTACCTACGCAACGCCATCATCAGTTGATCGAGAATTAAGTTCAGCGCAAGTTAAACCCTCAAAGAGAAAACTTAGTTTGTTTTTATACCGAAGCAGCCGCGCAGGCTGAAGACGCAGCTGCTATGAGGATCTCAAAAAAATTTTGTTAATCCGATTTTTGAACTGCCTAGGGTTAGTAGAACTGGGATAAGCTTCCTCTTGTAGATTGTTCCTCAATATTGACACCCTCGGGACAAAGGAGCGGTCGTATCTGCTAGTTCTCGCTGTACGAAGCTCGTCATGGTTCGGATGGGAGGCGGGTCTGTCGGGCTCGGCGACATCATGGAAAGAGAGCTCTGAGGAGAAAAACTCGTTGGTGTAGCGTTAGGAGAGAGCTAGATCGCCGACGGCTTGCCGGTGCGAAAGGGTTCCGAGACTGTCTGTTAGAGAAGAGTCGTAGATCAGTCGAACAGTCCTCTCTGGACATTATCGAGCATACGAGCCGCTTCCCACTTCAGTTGGCCCACTTCAAGATTTGTACCAAAATATGCCTTTATAAACTAAACATGATGAAACTATTTACTTCTAAAACAATTTATTTTCTCAATAACATTTTAGATACACTCTAATCGTAAAAAATACATATTTGAAATCACTTAGATAGATAGATGCTTTATTGTCGTCGGATCATAGAAATGATATAAGACTCGTCAGGCATATCTCTATGAGTACATTATTATCTACAAAAATTAAAAATATAGCTAAGTATAAATACATAAATTTGTCGGTTAAAAATGGAAAGAAACACAGTTTGGTCGAGAAAACAACAACAATAATAATAAGCAGAACATGGTGTAAAAGAAGTAAGTACAATAAAAATAGAAAAAAAAATAATAGGTACGCATATACGAGTAAATATATACACATATAATACACATACATAATACATATATATATACATATATACACATACATATATATAAATAGACACACATACATATACATATATACACACATATGTATATACAGCCATAGTTTCCTATTTAATTTTTTGGTGCATCACTCTTACCCTGAAAGAAACTCGGCTACTGAGTAGTAGCATCTTTCTATTAACAGACTCCTCAGCTCTTTCTTGAACCTATTTGAGCATTTAATATCTTTTACTATTGATGGCAACTTATTGAATACCTTGGTGCATTCTTAGGCTGGTGATTTTTCGAACATTGACAGTGTATGCGAAGGTATACTCAAGTCCTGTTAGTTTCGCTCTAGTGTTGTAGTTCGTGTTTAAGTCCTTGTTCTGCAGAAACTAGCCAATGTGATTGAAGGTGTAGACTAAAACTAAGATTTCAATAGTTGGGCCAACTGAAGTGGGAACGGGCTCGTAAATATTGTAGTCGGAGCGGCAGCACCCCAAAGGTGTGTGAGCAATACTCGAGGCTACGCCTTATCTGGGCCTTGTAGAGAGTGAGTAGGTCATGCGGACAGAAGTACTTCTTAGTCCTTGCTTTTTTCCAGCAGCTGTCGCTATTGACGAGATGTGTTCGTGCCAGATCAAGTCGTCGGTGATCTGGAATCCGAACAGCCGAGGTGAACGGCTGTTTGGCAGAACTCGGCTATGCATCGAAACGAAAAGTTTCAAATAATCAAATGAATCAAGTCAGTCAAACAGGCCCATACAATTAGTCCATATACATTCTTTCCCTGCCCTACTAGTAGCTACCGTAAATCTGGCAACGTTGTCTCTTACCATATCATTAGACACGACAGCCAAAACGAAGCACCGCCGCATTACGTGCAGAACAATTGAGAAGACCAGTACGCCGGGCGCTGAGTTCAGATAACAGAATGAGACGCGTATCAAAAATATAACCGGGATAATCTGAAATGTTAAAAACGGCGTTTTGATTAATTTTTCATTTAGCCTTTTTCTCCGCTGTCACGTGACCGACTTTCACAAGCTTTTTCGTTCTTGGGGTAGTAGTAACCTTGTGTGTAAATTCATCCAAATCCGAGCAAACAGACAGACATACAGACGGACAGACCGTAATGAGTTACATGATTTTTCGTCATGTAAATGTCATATAGCATCCAAAAAACATATTTCTCGCTAGTAGGCGTGGCATGTGAAACAAGAAGGTTCGCCTTACTTCTTCCATCGAAATCCGCCGCTGATCAAAGTGGTATATCCGTAATTACTTAACGTAGAGTAGCAAACTGTAAGAAATCTAAAAAGCGTAGTTCCGAATACCAGCGAATTTACATTCATCTTTCAGGACGTTCAGCTGGACTTAGGAACTGGATCGAACGGTGAATAAAAGCTGGAGAGATAGATTCCGCTGGAATTTATTCCAAGACCGCACGAAAGTATTATGCGGTGAATAACGTCACAAGCTTGGCACAACATTTTGTGCATTGGAGTATAGTGGAGAAAAGTAATAAAACTGTTTTCTTTGTTTTGCTGCTTTAATTTATACCGGGGGTTTCGATTTCGACCTCCACCATTGCTATCTCGGGAACGGTAAGGTATACCCAATCGCTTAGATTGGGGCACATTGCTGTTATACTTTTTACTAGTTTCCCGAATTGTCATGCTATCCAGACATCCGGTTTGTAACAATCATCCACCGAAATTATATCTAAGGAGTATATCATTAGGTATAGCATATGTATATTAATATCGCCCTAGTGAACGCCTTCTAAATTAAAGCTGTTTGATATATTCCTCCTTACGGCATATATACTAAAGCACATTTCCCATCGTTCTTCCTTTTTATTACCGCCATGAATTCGTATAAGTAGGATCGTAATATATAAAGGCATTTGACATGATTCCTCTATATTTATTGCCGTCTTTATTAAGGTTCCTCTTTGATATCTACATCTGGATGGAGTTATGTACGCGAAAGGCAATAGGTACATGTTACGGGATTTTAATACTCGAATATATCTTAAATCCTTTGATATACAGTTTTTGTAGCTTATACCTTTACATTGAGAATGTATATATATATATATATATACACGTATATACTTCTTTTTTTTGGGGGGGGAGGGTAGTGTGTGAGAATAACACAAAAAAGTAAACAAATATTGTCAATAAAATGTAAATGTACTCAGGAGGGTCACCGTTGTGACTCAAACCCACATTGGACAGATTACTCATGTCTTATTCCATATACTACACCAATAATAGAATTTCAAGTGAAAAAGACTTTTGTTAATTCATCGTACACAACGTGTTTTATCACATCTCAATATCAACTCATCCTTTATTAAGGTAGTATCTTAAATGAAAATATTAAATACAGTTTGTTGAGAAGTAGTTAACGAGATTGACTGACATACCGATGTTCAACGAATGACTTGTTGGAAAAAATAAGCGCTGATAGTACTGGGCTATATAAATCAATGGAGATGGAAACTTTGCCTTGGAATGTACGATATGCGGTGTTGTCACACGAACCAATGATGCAATGTTGCATTGGAGCGTCGTTAGAAACGATCCGGAATCGATTCTAAACAGATTCGACATTGGGATGGGTAGTACCCACCGCCTCCGTCTACGAGAGAGGTAGGGAGGGCGCCATTTGACTCTTGGATCCTAGCATTATTTTACCAGTTGTCGTTATGGAGCCTTGGAGCACCGCGTTTTCGTCTATGATTGTTTCGTCCGAAATAATGAGCCAGTCATCATCGTACAGCGTGAGTTTCGTCGCCACTTCAACATTCATCGCAATAGAGCTGTTCCCTCTCGAAACACGATCCTTCGTTGGTTGAATCACTTCGCAGGCGTGGTGAACTGATCAACAGAAGACCAAGAGGAGCGCCGCGAACAGTTCGAACTACTGAAAATGTTGAACGCGTTCGACAGGTCTTTCTTCGCAGTCCGACTCGATCTGCCCGGAAACATGCTGCTGCAATTCGCCTTAGTGATCGTTCGGTAAAGCGAATTTTGCATATGGATCTCCGCTTTGACCCCTACAAATTGGCCACTGTGCAACAGTTATAGCCCGGAGATTATGCACAACGAATGAACTTCGCACGTGAAATGGAAGCACTGATCTATCAAAATGAGAACCCTATTTTGTTTATGAGTGACGAAGCCCACTTTCACCTAAACAGCATGGTTAACCAGCAGAATTGTGGTTATAGGGCTAATGAATATCCGCAACAGTTACACGAAAGACCGCTGCTCAGCCCAAAAGTAACGGTTTGGTGCGCTGTATCGCCAACTTGCATCATTGGCCTTTACTTCTTCGAAGACGGTAATGGTCGTGATGTTACTGTGAACTCAGAGCTCTACGTCGACATGATCACCAACTCCTTTCTCCCTGAATTACGACGTCGACGTGTGCCAATCCGACGTGTGTGGTTCCAGCAGGACGTGGCGATCGCCCACACAGCCCGAGCATCCATGGACGTTATTCGCCCTCTCTTCCCTGGTCGCCTTATTTCCAGGTTTGGCGATGTTCATTGGCCTCCTCGGTCCCCAGATTTATCCATATGCGATTTTTTCTTATGGGGACACCTCAAGGCTAGAGTATACGCGAACAAGCCCCGAATTCGCGTGGAAGTCGCCCAAGTTGAGAGAGCGATGTTGGAGAGAGTCTACGCGAACTTCCAAGAATGCCTCCAGCACTGCATCAACGATTTCGGCCACCACATGCCTGATGTAATTTTCCACACTTGACTGTCTCAAATGATATTTCCTTCTGAACCTGATTCCATCAATAGATTTGTTTTCAAGTAAAAATTAACTATTTTATGATTTTTTTAAAACCGTCCATCCTCTCTGCCGCACCCTGTATAACAAATTGGCAACGCGTCAGATTGCCGCGACCTTCCGCGCTTGCGTATCTAGGCAACGATGTGATAAGTGACCCATCACTAGGCTTTTATCTTTTTCAAACATATGTGTTTTTACATACTTCTGATGCTTCTCTCTCGCACACATTGAACTTGGCTCTTCAGTCAAATTCGGATTTCTCTGTATATACTAAGGAAGAATCATTTTAATCACACCTGATTTGATTGGCTGAACTAACACGGTGGATTACCGCTGCGAAAGCCACAGGGTAAGTTTTAGATATTACAAAAAGCAGAAAATTGTAATTTTCGATCCATTATACATGACATTTATCAAAAAGGTAGAATAATATGTGAGCAACAAAGTTTTAAGGAATTTCTCAAAACCACTCAGAAAGTTGGAGTCTTTTTCGAACTTCTTTGGACTCGACTGCAGTATGAACACGCAAGAACAGTATTGAACCATTTGATTGAGGAGTCATTTTATCAACTGAAGGATTATTATTTTAGATATATAATATACACAGGATGTAAAGTTAGTAGTGGATCAACGGAAGCCAGGTGATAGAAGGCCTCAAAACCTATCGAATGAACCCCTGATACGTGTGGTCAGAAATCTTATAGTTCAGGAAATATTTGCAATTTCGAAAGAAACGGGATAATGAACTTTCAGTCGCAATTACAACTAAACCATTAGGTTTAGGGCTGTGCTTTCTTTTCTAGGATGAGATAAATGGTTAGTTTTAGCAATGGTTATGTCACTTCTCAACAGAACTTATTATAAATCAACGCAAAAAAACTTAATTTCATTTTTTTGTGAAAAATCTCTTCCATCCAAGTTGAATTAACTTATCTTCTTCTTTTAAAGAAAATGTCCGAAATGGCCTCCATTATTTTCTATACACAAGCGACACCTTCTAATAAAATTGTCCTTTAGTATTTGAAATTAATTTGCGTTTTCCAGAATTTTTATTTTTGATTCATCAATTTTCTGGCGCAGTTGGTTGACATTTGTACATTCAGTTGTATAGATTATTCCGTTCTAAAACTCCCATATAAAAAAATCTAGAGGATTCAAATCGGGTGACCTTGGAGGGCATCGTATGTGTCCACCTCTACCTATTCAACGCCCAGGAAACAGAGTGTCTAAGCAATGCCGTACATTCCGTGCAAAGTGGCATGGGGTACCATCGTATTGAAAATACATGCGGCTTCGTACGTCCAAAGGTACATCCTCAAGCAGCTGATGCAAACTGCTTTGTAGAAAAGCAAGATATGACTGACCATTCAACCTGGCGGGCAATTCATACGGTCCAGTTAATTGTTTGTTGAGTACTCCAGCCCATAAATTAACGCGGAACTGAGGTTGAAAGCTGAGTCGGCAAATAGCGTGTGGATTTTTATTTTTGAAT
Organism: Acanthoscelides obtectus; assembly: GCA_963669975.1. Lineage (NCBI taxonomy): Eukaryota > Metazoa > Arthropoda > Insecta > Coleoptera > Chrysomelidae > Acanthoscelides > Acanthoscelides obtectus. The sequence goes on from CAVLJG010000001.1 coordinate 106,354,118, forward strand.
GGAAATTCTATTCTCTTCGTCATTGTCTGTCAGAGCGGTCCGTAGGACCTTTGCGTTAGGTTGAAGTCTTGTAAATCAGTAGGTCTGTCAGGTCTGGTTGCCCAGATACTAAACAAAGTCAGGGAGAAAGAAGGGAAGAAGAAAGGAAGAAAGGATGGAGGGAGAGCAAAGAAAACGGAAGTGCATCAATTTGAGGGGTGCCTTGGCATTGCTAGTTGGTATTCGGCAATTTTAAATTGATCCAAAAATTAATTTTGGGATTGGTTGTTGAAGAAAATTATAATTTTGGTTGGACCTAAAGTCGCACGATTTAATTTTGTTCACAGTGCGAGTCGCGGCCTTGTGTTCTTGCGAACTTGCTCGTCTGTGTAATCTACTGACTCGCGCAACGAAGGGCTGTCATGCGATTCCGCTTGACTATAACGTAGCTGCGCTTGTTGTTTGATGTAGTCCCCTAGGTAAGGGATGTCAAGGTCTCTGTGAAGGGTCTCGTTGGAAACATACCATGAGGCGTTAGTGATTGTACGCAAGGTTCTGTTCTGCAAATCTTGCAGGCTAAGCAAATGCGTTTTGGCGAGAAAACACCAAGCCGCACTGGCGTAAGTGATCGCTGGTCTAATAACCATCTTGTATAGCCGAACTTTGTTGATCAAACTTAATTTTGATGTTCTTCATAGCATAGGGTAGAGTTGCCGAAACGAGTTTTGAAATTTCGTTTTTAACGCTTTAGTGTGCTTCTGCCAGGTCATCCCCTTGTCAAGAGTGACACCGAGATACTTAGCAGAGCTTTTCCATGGGAGTAGTACAATAGATTGCCTGCGTTTCCGAATGATTAATTTTGATCAGCCACCGATTCGCCCATTCCAATACCTCGTCCACTGCACTTTGCAGCCTGTCGTGAATTAGATCCCCAGAGCACGACTGGGCCACCAGGGCAGTGTCATCAGCATCGAGATAGGTTTCACAGTTGCTGGGGCAAGGGACGTCATGAATAAAAAGTGAATAAAGGACTGGTCCAAGAACCGAACCCTGAGGGACACCGGCTTTGATGGGCCGTGTTGTCGACAGAACGTTATTGATTTTGATCCTAAATTTCCTACCGTCGAGGAAGGATTTCAAAAGTTTTAGGAGCCAGAAGGGGAAGCCCTTATGGATCAATTTGTATAGAAGGCCCTTGTGCCACACCTTGTCAAATGCCTTTGAGACATCCAGAAGCAAGTACTTTAATTACGGGTGAACCCCCAGTTACTCATCCAACAAGCCTAATGGCCTGTAGCTCCGTACTATGCTCAGACACATTGTGGTCTGCCGAGAAATTTTCAAGGTGACGTAGAATCACCCTTTCAGCGAACTTAGATGGAGCTGACAGTAGACTAATGGGGCGGTAATCCTGGGGGAATATCGAACCCACCTTCTTTGGAATCGTTATGACATCAGCGGTCTTCCACGCCGTTGGGAAGTGCTGGGTCCTTAGCATGGCATTGATTATTGCCACGAGATAAGTTAAGGACCTTCGCGAAAGTAGCTTCAGCGCCTTATTAGTGATTCGATACCCTTCCGGTGCTTTACGCACGTTGAGGTCTTTAATAGAACCTTGGAGCTCTGCAGGTGTGCAATGCGGAGTCTCAGGAGATTCCGCTGATGTGCCATGCAGCTCTTCAGTTGATGAATCTTCTGAAGATTCCTGTGAGGAAAAATCGCTAAGGGAGGCACTACTGCCACTGACGCCGTTGGCCCTAAAATATCTCCTGACGGATCTTACAGTATGTTGCTCCTCGTCGAGGTCATTATCAAGGTCATAGTTGGGAGAGAACTGACTTTCCATTGCATCAGCGAAAACCTCGACATTTTCCTCTGTCCTACAGACTATGCCCCTAGGACCGTGGATGTGCGGGAGTTGTTCTCGCGTTCCGTTTCTGAGCAACTTTGCAACCTTCCAGAGAGGAACACTTGACTCCAGCATCCCCGACAGAAAGTCGCTCCATTCCTCATTACGGAATTCATGAAGAGCATTTCTCACTCACTCACTGTCTGCAGGGAGATCAATGGGTATTGTGCATGTTGAATATTCCATTTAGGTTAAAGTTAGATTCATCTCTCCATAAGATGCCATCGAAAAAAGGTCCTTCCTCTTCGCACACATATTCTCACAAAATTCAACCCGTTTTACAAAGTCCATTGGAAGCAAATCTTGTACTTTTAGTACATGGCAAGGATGCAAGTTCTCTGAGCGTAGTATTGTGTGCACTGAAGTATGGGATATGTTTCTGCTTCGGGCAATCCCTCGGGTGCTTATAGAGGGATCTCTCTCGGCTGACTCCATCATATCTTCTATTTCGTCTGGGCGCACCTTCGGCGCTCCTAGCTGACGATGAGTGCCTAGTATGCGGCCCTCCATATCCTCATTATGGACATGTAGAGAAACGGTTGTGGTCCGCCTCTTCCAACCACATATTTCCGATACATGCGAGCAGCTGCTCGAGCACTTCCTAGCGCTGCACCACTTATCGTAGCAAGCTGAAATTTTTAGGGTTTATCCTGCATTATTTTTACAAAAAATGAATAATGAAATACAACCTCAATTTTTTTACCGTTCTCGAAAGTTGAGGGATGGAGAAGATTTTTCACAAAAAAATTAATTTAAGATTTTTTGCGTTGATTTCTAATTAGCTCTGCTAAAAAGTAACATTACCGTGGCTAAAACTAACCATTTAGCTCATCTCAAAAAAATCACAGCCCTAAACCTAACGGTTTAGTTGCAACTGCGATTGAAAGTTTATTATCCCGTTCTTCTGAACTATAAAATTTCGGACCAAACATATAGGGGTTCATTCGATATGTTTTGACGCCCTCTATCACCTGATTTCCGTTGATCTTCTACTAACTTTACACCCTGTATATCTCCATCTCCATCTAGCATCTATGCCTCAACATTTGCGTAGAACTACACTGCTCCTTAAGAATTTTCCAAGGCAAACCGAGAAAAAGATTGTTGAGATGTACAACCGGTTACTAACAAAGAAAACCTACTCTTGTACTATATGTAGTCTTTGTAACTTAGACCTTTAATTAGACAGTCTGACAGGCTCAATTAAATTTACAATTTTTCAATTATCAGCAAGAGTGCTAACATAGTAGAATCGAGCTTTTTTCAACGGACGTGGTCCTAATTCAAAAAAGAGAACCGCGTTTGATCAAATTATAATCCCTTTGAATGAGCCGGGATTTGAAAAATTAAAAAACTCGATTTACTTGCGAAATTATGGCGAATTTTTTTCCGCGCCGAGCTGTCAGCCTGAATTTGGGCTTTTATAAAAATTAATACCGTCAATGTGAATTAAAAGGGGAGAGCGAACATGTATTTTCATGTTATGGAAGGACACAGCGTTTGCACTGCTTACAAAGGATGCTCGTATTTGGACAAAAAACAATGAATGTGCCTGGTGTTATAACGACAGGATCAGACAGGATTATATAAATTTTTCTGAAATCCAAAGGCATAAGTGGAGTGAAAAGAAAACGTATTAGGTACCATTTTTCATCTTGGCGTGGATAATATAAGCTGTTTATTCATTGTTAGAAAGCTAAAGGAATACATAACTGGGGTGAAAAAAACATGTCAGGTGCAGTTTTTTACCTTGGCGTGAATACATATTCTTTCTAAGATTCACTTAAGACGTCAATAGCAATATTCTACGCAAAAATGCCGAGACCTCCACGTAACAGATGGTCTGCGTCACCAAGTGCACACAAACTTGCTCAGCTACGCGCTGCCAGGTTACATCCGCTGATTCCGTCGGCTGCGATCTCCTCGTGAGAAATGAGCCAGGATTTAGGGACACAATTCATGAAAGTGTTCTATAGTCGAAAATACTTCTAGTTTTACTTTTGACACTTTCTGTGTTGGAGGCTGTAGCCGACTGCCCTCGCGCGTCGAGGTTCTGTCGTGACGTCACATGACATAAGTTTGGTTTCTGGGCCCACGTACTGACGCGACCAAACGAGGCGTCGGCCCATATCGCATTCATTCTAGCGTTCAAGCAGGCCAGTCGCAATAGATTGTTTGTGTCTCGGTATAGATTATTGTGCGATATTATTTATATACAGTAAGTAAAATCTGATCTGCCACAGGTGGATACAGTAATGGTTAATTATGGTCCGTCCTCGTCAAAGTAAATCTTTAGAATACATTTCGTAGTACCCTCGTAGTAGTACCCAACCGCTACGATCTCAAAGCGCGCACGCAGAGAAGGAAAGCGGCACCGCGCCCCTTGCCCCCCATTTTTCGCCCATCTGGCCGCCTATAAAGCTTCATTTACTTCAAAGCCAAGTTATTGCAACAACTGGGTGATACATAGGAAGCGAGGGAGCTATTTACTTCGACGAGGACTTCACATAATTAAGATCGAACATCACTTACAGGTAAGTTCGTTTGATCATGTAAGTGTTGCATACAGTATGCGGAACATTTATGATTTGGCACGCAGGAGGATTCTCTAAATTTTACCAAATAATCCATTTATACGTTTTCGAGGACGCTAATTTAAGTTTTTGATGTTTTCAGGGTCGCTATAATAATGACCTTGACATCGATTGGTTAAAAATCGAAACAGCGGTTCTAATATGGCGGCTATGTTTGCAAAAAATGCTTTGATGGCGCCCACCATTTAATATTGAGTGCTGTTAAGATCGTTAATAATAAACTAATTACCGATACTTGAAAAATCTAAATGGCGAATCCAGTATGACGGCTATGTTTGCAAAAAAGTCGGTTGTGCTCAAGTTGCAGTTTTATATGTTTTCAATGTATACTAAGTGACATATAAATCCGAACACGCAGTTTAAATGGTTTTATTTTAATAAAAGTTGGTGAATGTATTTATCTTACTGTAAATAACAAGTGAAAAAATTTTCAGCCTTATCAGTTGGACATTCCGGTTTTTATACTGCTTTTTTTAATTCACTAACGCTCTAAAAATGAATATTTCAGCCGCAGTAAAGAATCAACGTTGGCGGTTTTTGGTTCTTGACATCCTTTACGATCGGTTACGATGCCTAGAGTACGGAGACTTGTACGATTTCGTCAACTTAGTGAGTTTGATAAGGGCCGTATAGTGGGACTTCGGCAAGCTGGACTTTCTTTTCGGGCAATTGCAGTTAGAGTGCAAAGAAATGTAAACACTGTGGTTAGGTGTTGTCAGACATGGCTTCTAGAAGGCCGTACGCAAAGAGCAAGGGGCACTGGACGCCGCCGTAGAACAACAGACCGTGAAGATCGCCGCCTAAGATTATTGGCCTTAAGGGACCGTTTCTCCACTACCAGGTCCATTGCAAATGAATGGTTTGCAGAACACGGAAGACCTATTGGCATGCGAAGTGTTTACCGACGAATGAGAAGTTTTGGCTTGTTTTCATACCGGCCACACTGGGTCCTCCCTTTAACTCGAGAACACCGACGTAATCGCCTTGAGTGGTGCAGACAACGGTCACTCTGGGATCAGGAATGGAACAGTATTGTCTTTAGTGACGATTCTCGATTTTGTTTAGGCATGCACGATGGTCGTGCCAGGGTTAGAAGGCGACGTGGCGAAAGGAGGAATCCACAGTTTTTTGTTGAAAGACATGTTCATTACACTTTGGAGTTATGGTTTGGGGTGCTATAGCTTATGGTTCCAGGTCACCTTTAATCTTCATCAGAGGTAACATGAACGCGCAGCGTTATATCTACGAAGTTCTAGAACCCTATCTTTTACCCTATCTTGACACCCTGGCAGATCCAACTTTCCAACAAGATAATGCCCGACCACATGCTGCAAGAGTCACAATAGACTTCTTTCAACATAATGATGTCACATTGTTACCATGGCCACCAAGATCTCCCGACTTATCCCCAATTGAGCACGTGTGGGATATGATGGGTAGGAGATTGCTCAATTTACAACGTCCTCCTCAGACTCTAGAAGCACTTCGAGAGGAGTTGGTGGTTGCCTGGAATGAGGTACCACAGGAGGACATTGACCACCTGATCAGAAGCATGCCTAGGCGCGTTGGAGAATGCGTAGCACATCAAGGTGCATCCACACATTATTAAAGGTCAAAGGGCTTTAAAGCAATGCAATCATTTTGAAATTTTTATCATTTACTTATTATGCTTCATTAAGTACTTATACAAAATTTTATTAAAATAAAACCATTTAAACTGGGTGTTCGGATTTATATGTCACTTAGTATATATTATTGTATAATGTCACATAATTGCAAAACTTGCAGTCAGCTGCAGCCAAAATTGACATATTTCTTAACTGGGTGTCTGATAAACATGCTACTACTTGAAATGGAGCTGACTCAAACGGGTTTTTTTGAATTCATTGATTACGGAAAAAAATATCAATCACATGAAAAAAGTTAGTTACAAGTAAGTCTAACAGAGGAAGTAAAAGGATCAAGTCAGTTAAACACGTCCACACACTTAGTCCATAGACATTCTTTCCCTGCCCCACCGGTGTAGTTCGTATGGCAACATCGCGTATTCCTGATACCTGTCGGTACAACGCGGCAACACGGCAGTAAGGCCAGAACACTTACCAATATCGGTACGCTCGGTGAAGTCTATGATGTATGAAATATGTCTAATAGGTACATAAAACTACCGAGGTTGGAGGCGTACAAATATGCTTAAATTAAATAAATGACAAAAAACTCCTCTCTTCACCAATTTTTTCCCCCGACAAAAATTTTAGAAATGACTATGGTACCATGAAAGTTTGACCAATCTATGCTTTTCGTTATTGGTCTTTTTCTCCGCCGTGATTAGACCGAGTTTCAAAAGTTACAAAGGTTTTTTGTCCCTGAGATAGTAGTAACCTTGTCTCAAAATTTCATCAAAATCCGACCGGTACTTTCCAAGTTATAGACGGGTCAAGGATTAGCGGACAGATAGACAGACAGACAGACTGACATTCAGACTGAGAGATCAACGGAAATGAGTAACATGGTTTTTCGTCGTGTACATGTCATATAACATCTAAAAAAAACATATCTCATTTTCTAAATTCTTCCTGGTTACTACTTCATCGCCAGCAGGCGTTGGAACTGAAAACATTAAATGTATAAATCGTAGGATACAAAAATAGGATTTTCATCATAATAATTATATATTTGCTAATACACAATGTAAAACGATTAAACATGAGGGTTTCCAAATCTAAATAAGTATGACTCCATGACTCCCATAGACTATTTTCAACCACGCCACTGTATTCGCAATTAGTTTTTCTTTGATGTAAAGGAAATATGACGTTGCCAAAATCACAGCCTCGAAAAATCACAGACCTAGAAGCTAAGAGCTCTGCAACACGAAAAAAGGTAAAAAGATTCAGGTAATACCGCTTTCATATAGAACCTTACCATCTAAACTTCGTGCATATTCCATGTAATTACCGACAAAGTGCAGAAAACTCGTATTCTTAAGTTACACACAACCATACAAAAAGGTACACGAAACTTCTAACAAATTAATTTAAACAAAAATTTAATCTAGGAAATTTTACAGCTTCAAGAAGACTAATCAAGTTTCAGCTACTGCGTGGTATTTCATAGAGTAGTTTGGAAGGCATAAAACGCATGGATCTATGGTAATCCTCAATCTTGCACTAGGTAGGCGAATTTTATCTGCGCGTGGTTCTTGCAACTTTGTTCATATTGTGAGAATGCGCTTTAATAGAGCTTAAATGTTTTACTGCAGTTTCAAACGTTTCTCGCTTCTGGCTCAACCATCTAAACCACTTTGCAGAGCACAGAGCCGCTTTCAGGGAAATGTATTTCAATAAAACTTCTCAATCAGAGTATCCAGCATTTTTTAAGGTAGGCGTTTAAATATACAGGGTGTTTCAGTTAATTGTTGCATAATTTTAAGATTCGATAGAACTTTTAGAATTAATGCATAACGTTTATATAAACATGGGTCGAAAAATGCGTGGCTTCCGAAATACAGGGTGTTTAAATTTACTTACTAAAATATTTTTTTTTCAAATATTTCGAACAATATTTGATGTATAACAGTGAAAATTGGTATACAAGGGTTTTTTGGTACGACAAAACGAACCATGGGCATAGTTTTACTGTAGCCGCTAGAGGGCGCTCTCTACTGTACCTGTAGTGTATTAAAATGACCGAAAATTTTTTCTTAGTGCAATTTTTTGCTTTTTGAATAAAAAAACTCTCTTGTGAATTCTCGTTGTAATTAGCCGTTTTTGTGATATTTCGATTTTTAAGGTTCGATGCATTTTTAATTATTTATGATAAAATAACGTTAAAAAGTCAGTATCTCGATAATTTTTAGAAGTAGGCTGCGCCTGCAAATATTTTTGAAATTGAAAGCAGAATAAGGTTAAACGTCAATTAGTTGACAGTTAGTTTTGTTGTCTGTTGAAACCTGAAACGTTTTTTTGCAATTGTGAGTGAACGAAATTTATTTTTTTTACCTGTTATTTTTTTGTAAGCTTTATAAAAATGCCATTTTTATTCTCCTATCAAGAGTTAGCGGATATTCATTTTGTGTATGGCTTTGTAAATGGAAACGCAGCAGAAGCAGCCAGAGAATACGCACGAAGATTTCCTAACAGACGACATCCAACTCGCTCAGTATTTGTAAGAGTGCATCGCCAAATAATTGAAAATGGTTTTGGAAATCTCCAAAGGGATCAAAACATAAATGTTCGTCAGCGCAGATTTACCCGTATGATTCTGCGTGAGTTTGATAGAGATCCGACCACAAGTGTTAGGAGAGTTTCTGGTGCCTTGGGAATTTCAGCAAGCCATGTTCACCGTGTTCTTAGAAATGACCATAGACGTCCTTACCATTTGCAACCTGTACATGGACTACAGCCAGGGGATGGAGAACGAAGAATCACATTTCGTCAGTGGATTCTTGATAGAACTGATAATAATAGGGAGTTTTTAAGCAACGTTTTATGGACCGATGAGTCATGCTTCACTAGACGTGGAGTGGTAAATTTTCATAATCAACATATTTGGTCGCATGAAAATCCGCATGCAGTACGGGAAAGAAATTTTCAGCATGAATTTAGTGTGAACGTGTGGATTGGTGCCTACCGTAATCGACTATTTGGACCCTACCTTTTGCCTGCAAGGTTAAATGCTGCGACCTTCTTGGAATTTTTAAAGGCTGAACATGCAAATATGTGGGATGATGTTATGTTAGATTTAAGAAGATTGGCCTGGTTCCAGCTTGATGGCTGTCCAGCTCATTATTCGAGAATAGTTAGAAACTGGCTGGACGAAAATTATCCAGAAAGATGGATCGGCCGTGGAGGACCAGTCGCCTGGCCTCCACGATCCCCTGACCTAAATCCATTAGAATTCTTTGTGTGGGGATTTCTAAAAGAAAAAGTGTACCAGACTCCCGTAACCACAAGAGATATGCTAATAGACAGAACCAGGAATAAAATAAGGCCTTATTTGATTAATGCTATACCACGTTCGATCACTCGTAGATGTGAATTGTGTATTGATCAATTGGGTTTACATTTCGAGCAACTACTTTAGATTTTGTATGTTTGTCCTAACTATCCAATAGCATTTTAGTTGTAAATAATTAATTTAATTCGTTAAAAATAATATTGAAAAATTAAACAAATTAATATTCTGTTTTTTTGGAGTTAGGAATTATTGCTGTGTTTAAAAACACAATCTAAACGATCATCTTAATTACTTGTAATGCCCAAATCGAAAATGTAAAAAAAATATTATTTTCCCATAAATAATTAAAAATGCACCGAAATATCTCAAAAACGGCTAACTATAACGAAAACTCACAGAAGAGCTTTTTTATGTTGAAAAGTGCGAAGAATCAGTTTTTTTATTCAAAAAGCAAAAAATTGCACTAAGAAAAAATTTTCGGTCATTTTAACACACTACAGGTACAGTAGAAAGCGCCCTCTAGCGGCTACAGCCCATGGTTCGTTTTGTCTTAGCAGGAAAACCCTTGTATACCAATTTTCACTGTCACACATCAAATATTGTTCGAAATATTTAAAAAAAAACAATTTTAGAAAGTAAATTTAAACACCCTGTATTTCGGAAGCCACGCATTTTTCGACCCATGTTTATATAGACTTTATGCATTAATTTTAAAAGTTCTATCGAATCTTAAAGTTATGCAACAATAAACTGAAACACCCTGTATATAGTACGTTACCACGGGCATTACAGTCAGGTTATAGGCTGTGCCACTCCTTGAAGCGATGCGATTACAAGGCCCGATTTTACTATTGACCCGCGAGTCGGTTTCAGATTGGAAAACTGAAGTGGGAACTGCAAGGTTTAAAATGTATCTTCCTATTATTTTTTGAACAAGTACATTTTCACAGTTTGAATGAGTGTTTCTGATAGATGTCTTGGTTGCACTACAAATCTCAATACTATTGGTCTTCTTTCACCGGGAATCTCTTGATGAACAATCTTCTGATACTCGCATACTGAAGGCCAAATTTGTTTGACGGCTTGAGTTTAATGTGTACGAGAGAGAAGTGTGTATAGACCCATATGTTAGAAAGAGACAGAAACCGCGTTGAATAGCAGCGCTGACGCGGCAATGTGCCGCGTTGCCAATATATACCTTGAATTAAGATGTATGTTGAAAATATGCGTTAGTTTATTCTCTACGCCCAAATAATGGTATTTGTTACATTTTCCGATCGCTCGCTGTCGCCAAATGCAACAATAACTCTGAATGTGTTGATTTTATCATCATCGCAACAAAATTGAAATAAATAATTCTAATCAAAATGAAAACAAAATATCAAAAAGGTTCTAGACAATGTGGTGATGAACATCGATCTTCAGCCGGATTCTGTCTCTTTCTAACATGTGTTGATACAGGCTTCTCGCGCTTCTTTCTTGTACACATTGAACTCAAGACGACAGACAAATTTGCGTTTCCGTCTATGTCCATTTCATTAGGAATTCTATCAGTCCCTTGCAATGGAGAGACAGCGTTGAATTGAAGAGGACGTGTTTTCCTATTGGTTCTGTGCTAGGTGTTCTTGGAAATTTTGAAAATGTACGAATTCAATTGTTGCAGCCGGATGTGGATCGTAAATGCTAGATCCTCTCTTGAACTTTTGTATCTTGAAGAAAGGGAAGATTTGGCATTTGCCTTTTATAGCAGGCTGTAACAGTTGTCTTTACAGGTTTCCAAACTTTTCAACCTTGGAAGTACAAGTAACGTCGATTTTTGTTCGTTGCTGTTATGCCAAGAACTATCACAAGTTTATTGTGACTGAATAAGGGATACTTTGATTGAAAGTATATATGAACATAGCTTTTAATTTGTAAAAGAGTTTGCTGTCATTATTTGAGGTATACACCGTCCTAATAGAGTAATATGAACAATAAATTTAAATGCTCTTCTTCTGTATGACTCTCCCTCCATTACTTTTTCGGAATCAATCGCGAACTGTCCAGAATCTTGCATATATATGTTGGGCGCAAAGCCCGAAAACGGCCAATGGACGTTTTTTTTGCTTAATCTTAGGAATCATATACAGGGTGTTCCATAATTATTGCGACAAAATGATAGGGGTTGTAGAGGGCATAAAAATATGCAATTTTGCCTTATAAACCCCTGTTCGTAAATATGCCGTTTGAGCACTACCGCAAATTTTACCTTAAAAGCTCATAGGAGAAACAAAAAATTCACCAGCTGCAAAATGTTCGTCTAGCACATTTCATGGTCTCGCCGGTTTGTAAAAAAAAGCCTGCTGAGTTTACATTTTTGTTATCGTAAATTCTCCACACCGATTAATTTAATTTATCTGAGTGGTGCGTCAAACTAGATAGTAAATAACAGTACCTTAGTGTTAAAATGCAGCGTTATTCGTATGCGGAACTTGCGGATATGCATTTAATTTACGGAGAAGCTGGTGGTAACTGAAGACGAGCCTCGCGAATCTACGCCCAACGGTTTCCAGAACGTCCTCATCCGCATCACGCCATTTTTGCAAGGATTCATGGACGTCTTCATGTCAGTGGCAGCATCAGACACCTCGCGGGAACAGGCGCACAGTAGAATTTGAGGAAGCGATTCTGCATCATGTAGAGGCCAATCCGCGTACAAGCGTGCGTGCTATTGCACATGATATGGGAGCGTCTCAAACTAATGTTTGGCGGGTTCTCCATGACCAGCAACTACACCCATACCACCTTTTAAAAGTCCAAGCCATGGGTCCAGAAGACTATCTGCCGCGTCGACGTTTTTGTCGTTGGTGGCTGCAGAAGAAGTTGAGGCAACCAAACTTTGGTCGCTACGTTTTGTTCACTGGCGAGTCCTGTTTTACAAAGGACGGTTATTTTAACAGCCGTAACAGTCACATTTGGGATGAAGAAAAGCCTCATGCCATGGCCATCCATAGAGACCAACATCAGTTTTCAATTAACATCTGGTGCGGCATTGTGGACGAGCATATCGTCGGGCCATATTTGCGTCCACCACGTTTGGATGGGCATGCTTATGGTCGATTCTTACAGCATGTGCTACCGGAACTATTAGAAAATGTGCCACTGAATATAAGAACCAACATGTGGTTTCAACACGATGGCGCTCCAGCCCACTTTTCTTTACAAGTGCGGCAGTATTTGGACGACAAATTTCCAAATAGGTGGATAGGCCGAGGTGGCCCTGTGCCTTGGCCTGCGCGGTCACCCGACCTGACCCTGCTGGATTATTTTCTCTGGGGCCATCTGAAAGCTTTAGTGTACGAAACTCCTGTTCCCAACCAACAAGAGCTACTGGGAAGAGTGATGGCCGCGTCCGCACATGTTCAGGACATACCGGGAGTATGCCACAGAGTTCGCCGATCTTTGAACAATCGTGCACAGCTGTGTATTGAGCAAGGTGGAGGACACTTTGAGCAATTACTGTAGGTAAGCTGTTTCAAGAAACTGATCTTTTTTTTGCTGCAGCCCAAATGGCATATTTCCGAACAGGGGTTTATAAGGCAAAATTGTTCATTTTGATGCCCTCTACAACCCCTATCATTTTGTCGCAATAATTATGGAACACCCTGTATATTCAAAATGACCAAAGCCAGAAATTCAAATAAAATTCGGGCTTTGGCTGTCTTCAAGAAGCCAAACCTAGGATCGTGCAAATACGAATCGATCAAAGCTTATTCAATGTGGTTCGGCGACACTGTCACGAAAGATTTGCGGCACGTCGCACGTCGAAATCGTATGGGGTGTCAATGTGAGTCAGTGCTTTAACCGTGTCGACTCTGATCTTATAGTGCTCTTATACAGGGTGTTTCAGTTTATTGTTGCATAACTTTAAGATTCGATAGAACTTATAAAATTAATGCATAAAGTGTATATAAACATGGGTCAAAAAATGCGTGGCTTCCGAAATACAGGGTGTTTAAATTTACTTTTTAAAATAGTTTTTTTAAATATTTCGAACAATATTTGATGTATAACAGCGAAAATTGGTATTCAAGGGTTTTTTGGTACGACAAAACGAACCATGGGCATACTTTTACTGTAGCCGCTAGAGGGCGCCCTCTACTGTACCTGTAGTGTATTAAAATGACCGAAAATTTTTTCTTAGTGCAATTTTTTGCTTTTTGAATTAAAAGCCTGATTCATTGCACTTTTCTGCATAGCTCTCCTGTGAGTTTTCGTTATAGTTAGCCGTTTTTGAGATATTTCGACTTTTAAGGTTCGATGCATTTTTTATTATTTATCGGAAAATAATATTTTTTTTTACATTTTCGATTTGGGCATTACAAGTAATTAAGATGATCGTTTAGATTGTGTATTTAAACACAGCAATAATTCCCAACTCCAAATAAACACAAAAAACAGAATATTAATTTGTTCAATTTTCCAATATTATTTTTAACAAATTAAATTAATTATTTACAACTAAAATGCTATTGGATAGTTAGGACAAACATACAAAATCTAAAGTAGTTGCTCGAAATGTAAACCCACTTGTTCAATACACAATTCACATCTACGAATGATCGAACGTGGTATAGCATTATTCAAATAAGACCTTATTTCATCACATGCATACCTGATTCTGTCTATTAGCATATCTCTTGTGGTTACGGGAGTCTGGTACACTTTTTATTTTAGAAATCCCCACACAAAGAAATCTAATGGATTTAGGTCAGGGGATCGTGGAGGCCAGGCGACTGGTCCTCCACGGCCGATCCATCTTTCTGGATAATTTAAGTCCAGCCAGTTTCTAACTATTCTCGAATAATGAGCTGAACAACCATCAAGCTCGAATCAGGCCAATCTTCTTAAATCTAACATAACATCATCCCACATATATGCATGTTCAGCCTTTAAAAATTCCAAGAAGGTCGCAGCATTTAACCTTGCAGGCAAAAAGGTAGGGTCCAAATAGTCGATTACGGTAGATACCAATCCACACGTTCACACTAAATTCATGCTGAAAATTTCTTTCCCCAACTACATGCGGATTTTCATGCGACCAAATATGTTGATTATGAAAATTTACCACTCCACGTCTATTAAAGCATGACTCATCGGTCCATAAAACGTTACTTAAAAACTCCCTATTATTATCAGTTCTATCAAGAATCCACTGACAAAATGTGATTCTTCGTTCTCCGTCCCCTGGCTGTAGTCCTTGCACAGGTTGCAAATGGTAAGGACGTCTATGGTCATTTCTAAGAACACGGTGAACATGGCTTGCTGAAATTCCCAAGGCACCAGAAACTCTCCTAACACTTGTGGTCGGATCTCTATCAAACTCACGCAGAATCATACGGGTAAATCTGCGTTGACGAACATTTATGTTTTGATCCCTTTCGAGATTTCCAAAACCATTTTCAATTATTTGGCGATGCACTCTTACAAATACTGAGCGAGTTGGATGTCGTCTGTTTGGAAATCTTCGTGCGTATTCTCTGGCTGCTTCTGCTGCGTTTTCATTTACAAAGCCATACACAAAATGAATGTCTGCTAACTCTTGATTGGAGAATAAAAATGGAATTTTTTAAAACTTACAAAAAAAAAAACAGGTAAAAGAAACTAAATTTCGTGCATTCACAATTGCAAAAAAACGTTTCAGGTTTCAACAGACAACAAAACTAACTGTCAACTAATTGACGTTTAACTTTATTCTGCTTTCAATTTCAAAAATATTTGCAGGCACAACCTACTTCTAAAAATTATCGGGATACTGAGTTTTTAACGTCGAACCTTAAAAATCGAAATATATCAAAAACGGCTAACTATAACGAAAATTCACAAGAGTACTTTTTTATGTTGAAAAGTGCGAATAATCAGTTTTTTTATTCAAAAAGCAAAAAATTGCATTAAGAAAAAATTTTCTGTCATTTTAATACACTATAGGTACAGTAGAGAGCGCCCTCTAGCGGCTACAGTAAAACTATGCCCATGGTTCGTTTTGTCGTACCAAAAAACCAACTTCTATGCAAAGCTTATGCCGTTTATATTTGCTAATTATTTCTGTATTTCTATTTTAAGTAGTCATGTTATGTATCCTGTTTATACGTTCGGAAAAATAAATTGTGCCTTGCACGATGGCCTCTCCATATAATTTTTTTTATTGCTAAATTTATACGAAAAAATGTTTCCGGAACTACTATAGCATTTAAATAAAATGCGCGTTCCAGTTGAGTGTAATTTTTCAAATTTTTTTTAATGAAATCAAGATAAAAAAATTGCACTACATTTTGCATATAAAAAAGAGGGGTTAGTTTTTAAAGTGTTATGAAATTTTAGGAGGGGGGTTGCCAAAAGTGTTACGAAGTGTTACATATAGGGGAGATGAGATCGACATTTCGAAATAATTGCGTTACGTTATTTAGCTGGGGCCCCTCCACAGATTTTGAATGTTACCTAATTTCTATTGATTCACTAAAAATAGATGTCAAGCTTTGGTCGTTCCGTAATTGCATGATCCTAGGTTGGGCTTCTTGGAGGCGGCCAAAGCCCCAAAATTGAAGTGAAATTCGGGCTTTGGTGGTTTCAATAGACCAATCCTAAGATTGAACAAAAGAAAACGACCATTGGTCGTTTTCGGGCTTTGCGCCCAACATATACACACATATGTGTTGTTGTGCCATATATACAGGGTATAACAAAAGTCATGGAGCAAACGTACTTATCCGTTTGTGCACGGTTTTGAGTTATCATCATTTTAAAGAATTTGTACAAAATCGCTACTTTTACGATTGTACTAATTTTTTCTGCAGTTATGGTTTGTCATTTCTCGATTAGCCTCATTGAATATGTTCCCAAATGATGTGTCGTTGGAGAACAGCCATCGGTGAGAAATTAGTCCATCACGTGCAATAGTTGCAAAAAACTTGGCCTTCCAAAATACGTTTCAAATAATCAAATATCCTAAATATTTTTGAGCAAGATATATAAAATGCTGCAGGTACCCTGAACCTCGAAAATTTCCATTTTGTGAAATTAATTCTGTAACTGCGATTGTCAACCATCTCTATATTTCAAATAGAGTGAGGAAACAATTAAGGGACTATAAGTCAAACATTAATGAATTCCCGATTTAAACAATCCGGGGGCTTTGACATAATTTTGGATAATAAAAATATTGCAGAGGCAGTGCCGCATTGCCTGATCTAACTAGAGTTATCGAGTTTTTGATATCCATGTAGGAGGAGGACAGTAAATCCATGAATACAAAAAGATCTTATGAATTCATTGCACATTCCAAATCGATCGTGAAAGCCTTCCTGAGTCGTTAATTCTCTAGAGTTCAGTGGTGTCAAATTGTAACTGTTATAAATGCCTGATCTTCGAAAACTGCGTTCGTCTATCTTTAAGATATTTTTATGAAAAATACATTTCTGACTTGTTGGAGCATCGTTCTGCAAAATTGGAATCTTTTTGGGTAATCTTCTGTAAAAGCGCCTGTGCACGTCGAGTATAATAATAATAGTAATATTAATAATAATATTTTTTATCGGAATGTAAATACATAAAAAATATAAAAAAGACACCATTCCAAAAGGAAAAAGGATTGCCACGGCCATTTTTCACCTCCCCCTAAAAACTTAGTTTCATGGGCATTTATTTAACATCAACAGAGTGATTAGCATTCATCACAAATACTATGCACAACACTGTATATAATATAGTGTGAGTGTTAATGGAAGATAGTGTAACAACCGTCATAAATTTAATTTGTCGATTCAAATCTTGTGTAGCTGTAGTAGCACTTTTCCATCTCATTTCTGGAGTTGTGGATGGAAGATGCTTCAAAAAGCTTTAAATAATCGAACAGCTTCATACGTGGAATCCGATGGCCTGTCGACCTAGCTGTGAAATAAGGAACACATGACCAGGAGGGTCATATTCAACTAACGGTAGTACCCAGTCTTCAGCATCTTCGTCGATTCTCGACCTTCCTATTTTTTCTATCTCCCATAGTTTAGACAATTTCCTCTAGTATGATATTAGTCTAATCATATTAGCAAACTGCCCGAAATAATTTTAAATTAGGGCTTTATTGATGATTAATGCATGTTGTTCAAGGTTTAAGACATGGACGTATAAAATGGGTACACCAGGTTTTGTGGGGAAACTTTTTATTTTTATTTTATTAGACAACAAAGAATGAGAAAAACGAATTGTTAGTTATGTTTTTTTCTTCTAAACAAATTCAAACATTTCGTATGGAAGTAACTGAATAGACTGGCTACGATATTTGAAAAACATACGTTCTTACACATTTAGAAACAAATCCGATGTGTCTATCACCTTTTGTTACGAAGAAAACAGTTTTTGTAACACAGGGTGTAAACTTTATGATAGTCATTATTTAAATGGGTGAAGCAAACAGTTTCATATAACATGGGGGTCAAAACGGTATTTTTTAGAGAAAAGCGACTTTAAAGCAAAATAAAATCTGACAATGCCGCAATGCCCACGTGTGAGTATTATGGAAATTTAATATCCCGTCTCGTGTAAAAGCACATTCGTCCGTAGCTAGAATGCTTTTAAAAAGATCCGGATTTTCAATTTTTTGTGCAAAAACCACTGACAGAATGTTAGTTTTTGGGGATAGTCTTCTGGTAACAGGGCCTGCACTCGTACATAATAGGGATAAAGCAAATTTCCCCGTAGGATTCTATGGATTATGGTATGCGGTAGTCCTACGCGGCGGCCTAATTCCCGAATGCTGATATCTGCACTGATTTCCACGATATTTAAAATTTGTTCCTCCTGCTCTACAATAACATGTCTTTCACGAGTGCGAATATTAGTGGGCCGAACACTTCCTGTATCTCGAAGTCTTTGGTACACTTGCATAAATGTCCTTCTGCCTGACTGTACCCGTTGGCGAAATCTGTCGCTTTGATTTGAATTCTGACGAGCTTCACTGTAAGCTAACAACATGTCGGCGAACTCTTGATTCGAGAACATTGTAAATCAAGACGACGACGTACGCGAACAAAAACAAAACAACGTACTAACCACTGTTACCGTTTGCGATCGATTGCTGCTTCGATAAGGATGATGATGGCCGACGCGCTGTTGTCATGTGTGTTTTAAATATTCAATTTGACGAAACTTACTTACTTACTGGCTACAAATTTTAAAACTTAATGTCATTTATTTGTTAATTACCCAATTTGAAAACGTTTTAGATTAGATTATAAAAATTAGTAAGATTTTGGTGATTGTCGCCGGTGTAAAGCACTTAAAGTTGTAAACTATAAAGTCATTTAGACAAAAATCTATTGACTTTTGGACCATGGGTCATATCTTGTTTTGACCCCCCCTAATACCCATTCCAATAATGACTACCATAACGCGTACACCCTGTACAAAAAAAAATTATAAACTATCAGACATATGCCCTTGGTTTTCTGATTTCCTGAAAAACGAGTTTTCTCATTCTTTGTTGTCGAATAAAAACTGTTCCCACAAAAAATGGTATATTTTATGCGTCCATGTTTTAAATACCCCCTTTAACAACTTTCATCAATAAAACTAGACTTTACAATTATTTCGCAAAGTAGCGGTATTTTCGTCTAACATGATTAGACAATATTAGATTCGATACTCCTGAGCAGAAAATCGACCATTTTCATTGTACAATTCACATACAAAGAATATTTTTGCATGTTATTGTGACAAATACATCTTGCATGGAAATCGCGATGACTGAATCACACAAGTGGAATAAGTACGTCATTGTCTCTGCAAATATTTTACAGTACGGACGTAAATTATCCCATACATGTTTTATTATCCTATTTGTGATACAAAAGGTCGTTATCGGATTACGGCAGAGCTTCCATAACTCTTTTATCACCCAAAATAATGTCAATGCCCTCATATTCGTTAGGAATGTAGGAAGTTGGCAAAATGGAAATTGGGATAGGATGAGTCTAAAAAGCGGAAAAAGCTTAGGTGTACCTGTCGGATTATGTCTATCTTGCGCAGAAGAATTTGATTACTCAAAAGGTACTTTGTGAGGTAATAATATCTGCAAGATTTTTCTTACTTTGTACAGTTTAGCGTCCACTAGTTTTTTCTACAAACCTATGTCGTAATATTACTTACAATAGATACAATTACGATTCAGCCGTTTGGTATACCTATATTAACTGGACTGATTTTTTAGTGGTATCCTTTCTCTCATTTGTAATCATTTAATGTGAAACTGATTGAGTAATAACACAAGGCAACTTTATAAAAAATAGTATAGTCTCAATAGTAGCGATTTTCTGCAAATTCTTAAAAATACTGAACACAATCGGATAAGGTCTATGTCGAACGTCACAGCTTGAATTAGCGACAGGTATTACGGTTTCCGGCACCAGCGATACACAGGCGACCTCCTAGCTGACGCCACGCAATTGTGGACTAAGCTCAACCGGTATTATGGTGAGGCTCACGTCGTTGCTCTTAATATCACGAAAGCATTCGATCAGCTGTGGCTTATACAAATTTTCATCCTACGGCCTCCGAGAGAAGCTTTGCAGATCGGTGGATGACTTTCTTTCTGGCCGCCAGATATATTCGTATATTAGTATATCGTAATTATTGATGTCAACGTGGGTGTTTCAACACTGTTTCTCTTACATATTAACGACCTCTTTTCCTGTATGATCAACCCAATTCACAACGTTGCTGATGACAGTACTCTAAGGGCCGATTTCACCAACATTATTATTATGGACCAATAGGAAAATACCTTATCGAAATGCAATTTGACGGAAGCTGTCAAAGTTCTCAGAATATCAGTAATTTCTATTAAAATGTTGAATAAAATCGTGAAAATTCGACTGTATTATAAACAAGACCACTTTTTGATTACAACATGATGCTTTTGTACAGAGAAAAC
The DNA here is from genome assembly GCA_963669975.1 of Acanthoscelides obtectus. NCBI lineage: Eukaryota > Metazoa > Arthropoda > Insecta > Coleoptera > Chrysomelidae > Acanthoscelides > Acanthoscelides obtectus. The sequence continues at coordinate 106,374,522 of CAVLJG010000001.1, forward strand.
AGGACAACTTTCATGTATTTTGATTTATGTTATAGGTGTACATTTGACCATCCGTTATCCCCTCAGCGAATGGGATTGGGAGAAATAATAGGTCGATTTTCTACCTGTTAAATTTGGCAGCAGGTTTGGTCGTTTGCTAATTCATGGCAATCTCGAAATTTGTTAAGTTCAATATACTGTGTGTATATGTGATGATTATAGCTACACATGCCTGTTGAATTGTGCGGATTTGCAAGAAAATAGAATATAAAATGTATTCCAACCAATTCCTCATCTCTCTTTACATCATAATAGTAATCATTTGTTATAAATTCATGGGTTAATGAATTTCTTCAAAGCAATCAAAACATTATGGTCGTTCCCATCCTAAAATACTGATATGTGTAAAACATGTTAATCCCTACATCGCCGAGGTGCATAATGTAATTACTGTAGACATAGACCTAAAATTATTAGCAATTACTGAAAAATAAGAGCTAAAAAGAATTATAAATAGTAATAAAATATTGGTGGTTATGGTTTTTGACTGGTGACTGGGGGGATACAATATAGGGATGGCGATGATAGACGTCCGATGTATCGAAAACATCGGTACATCGGACGTAGAACATCGATCTTTACGCATCGATGGTTTACTGACGATATATGGATATCGAGAGGAATCATAAACATCCGTAACCGTATACCCCGAGTCTATCCTTAACTGTGCTACCATCTCTAAGGGTGTTAGGGTATTTAGGTGTTTAGTAGTATTTGAATATTATCATTACAGACGAGCACTGAGCCACTGAGTGGCCACTGAGCACTGTAGTCTTTTCTTCATTCTGTACGTCCTCAAGAGATAGAATAAAATAGACTGAAAACAGCGCGTTTAATGATTTTCAGTTCTCAGAGAAAGATTTTCCCCTGAAAGCCCTTGACATCGTTTCGAAATACGCGACACGACATGAGAGTTGTTGAGTATTGTTATGGGAGCAACTTTAGGATCAAAGGTATTAACTAAAGTAGAGTATTTTAAACACAAAAACTGCCCTAGTTTTATCAGAAGAAAACACTATATATCTGAGCCACAGATGCAAAGCGAATCTCAAGCTTTCGATTCTCCCATCACTAGTGTGATGAAATGATAATTTGTCCCTTCTTGGATTACTTGAAAAAGTGATGTGCTTTCCAGTTCATTTCATTAAGTTGTGTTCAGTTCTAGGAACTAGTTCGTGAACCAACTGCTTTATGCAACAATACCACAAAAAATATATATACAGAAACAAAGCAGATATTCCAGTCTTTCAGTCGAGATAACGTAAAAACGATTCAATTCATATTTTTTAACCGTTCCAATACATTCCACTGATCGCAAATGTATTCTCCCATCACTAACATTATGAGACACTAATTTCAAATGTCAATTCCGATCTTCTTTGGTCTATCCTCCTTCTCCAACGTCACTGTATCCTAAGTTTTGTGATCTCTTGTTTTGTTATGTGTGAAAAATGGAATTTTTTAACAACAAATTTCCGTATAAAAGTGCTCCCTCCAAGATTTTTTTGTGAAGAAATAAATATTACACTGTCGTGTGCACGTTAAATCTGCACGAGCCCCCAAATACGTGGTTATGTTGAATGTACCATCACCGATGGTGCGACTGATTATACACTGAAATTAAAACAAAAAACTGCAACTGCAATTGTATGTATGAATGTTGAAACTGTTGAACAGTTTCGGACCAGTGGGGTTAAAATATCGTTGAGGAACTGGACAGAAGTGTATGAATGTGTTGAAATGCAACACCTAACAAAAATTTGACTGAAGAGGCTTTTTCATGTAAGGGTTTGGAAGTGCAAGTTTGCAAATATAGGATAAACTATAAGCACACAGTAGGTGATATAATCACATATGGATTACAAAAGTTGCAGTAAACATGGAAAAACCTTAAGCTAATCTGAGAAAATAGATTTTACTCAGACATCAAGCATTTTTAAAATGTGTGGCTCAGTTTTACATAATTTCATAATATTTAATAAATTGAAAAGATTTCAATGGCAAGCTGTCACTTCATATTTTACAGTGTTTTGTTTTGAATACTTTGATGCTATTTGCTGCCAAAAATTTGACGGTGAGAGCTTGAGGCTGATTGGGTATATTTAACGGACTGTTTGGTACTCGTACCCTATTGGTGCAGAATAATGGTTTGTTAAATTGTAAAATCCACCCTACATGCAGTAATTCAGAGTGACAGTTTGATCTCTGCCGGTGAGTTGGAAAAAAGAAGACTAGCGGCGACTTCCTCTCTGACGAGAGACTTGAAGCTAGACTATTCGTTTAGGTCTAAAAAGTACTTTTCTCTGCATGACCTCGCCAGCCTTTACAAGACCTAGCCTCGAGCATTGCTCACACGTTTGGGGTGCTGCCACCCTGACTAGAATACTTGTGCTCGATGCCGTTCAGAGGAGGGCTGTCCGAGATCGATGACTCTTCAAGGCCTTTTGCACTGGCGTGCTGTCTGCGATCTAGCTCTCTTCTCCCGCTACAAGAAACGGCTTTGCTCCTCAGAGCTCTCCTCCACGATGCCGTCGCGCGATGCGCCTGCCAGACATACTCGACTGACTTCGGCCTCCCATCCTGAGAGTGTCAAACTTCGTACGATGCTTTTCCCAGTTCTACTAACTTTAGGCTGTTCAAAAAATTTCTTTGGGATCTTCGTACCAACGCGTTGTTCTGGTATTTCGGATTCTGTCTGCACGACTGCTCCGGTATAAAGAAAATATATTGTTTTTCTGATTGGAATCGATCCCTCGGTTACCTCATTGTATTTGCTTCGCGACTTTTTGGACACCCTGTATTTAATTCTATTCGGAGCAACTGTACATTTCCAATAAGAAATACGAACATATTTTATTTCAAATTTGAAAATATAGGATCGTAAAAAAGAAAAACTGTCTCTTGTCTGGTAATCATCCGTCTTGCCAAATGTGTAGCTGTATGCATATCCGAATACGTTCCAGCCGTATATTATTTAAAAGGGCGGATTGCACGCACTGTAAAAGATGGTGAAAATAAATCTAATCTAATGGGGTAGTTATTCTTCAGGGCAATCTTACCAGTTTTTTTGCCTACTGTAAACCTTCTATAGATCAAGGAGTTATTTATGAAAACGTACTGCTTGATATTTTCCTTTGCTCACCATCCGCACTTTCTCTACCCGCACCCGTATCATGAACCTTAAGAAGTGACATTATATCGATTTTTTATGATATTGTGTAGGTTTTTTGGTGTTATGTAGGTTTTCCTGAAAAAAAAGTCACCTTTGAACTAGCTTACATTTACTTTGTAGGTGCGGAATGAACTAGCGGCTACCTAGTGCACAAGTTGACATTTGGACTGATTTTTTCACATTATGTAGGTATTTTATGCAATAACCCGTATACAGGGTGACGGGAAAATAGATGCGGAGCCGTTGTGGGGAGATAGTACAAACCAATCTGAGTCGATTTTACTATAGGAACTACTGTCCGAAAATTTTGGTTTTACAATAAAAATATTTTAAAATACGAAAATTGATACTCAAATGTAAATTATTGACGTTATCTCATGCAGTAAGCTTCAAAATAGTTCCATTTTTTGTTAAAAAAAATGTTCGTTCATTTCAAAAGCTTCAGTTTACTAGAAGAAGTCGCATACAAATTTTTCGTACAAAATAATTAGAAAACATCTACGTTTCATTACCTTCCGAATGAGGTATAAAAATCACAAATCGAATAAGAATTGGCAAAAAATTTTACACTTACAAAATCATACCTTAATACAGGATATTTTGTTTGAAACTACATTTTTTTATTTTTATAATACATTTTCAATATGGGTTGAATTTCTTGTGCTGCATTTATTATCCTGTTTCTGAGGTCTTCTATTGTGGGTACAGGACTTTGATCAGAGTATACTAAAGTTTTCATGCGACCCCACACAAAAAAGTCCATAGGTGTGAGATCGGGACTGCGTGCTGGTCATCGGATTGGTCCGCTTCTACCGATCCATCCGCATCTATTTTCCCGTCACCCTGTATAAGTATGATAATTGGTCAATACAAAACTGTTGTCAGTGAAATCATTAATGTCTTGTCAAACGAACTCGCATAGCAACACTTTGTTGCGTGAGTCAGTAGACTACACAGTCGAGCAAGTTCGCACGCACACAAGACCGCGGTTCGCACTGCGAGCGAAACTAAGTCGTGTTTTAGATCCAATTGAAATTGCAATTTTTCTACAAAACAAATCTCCAAACTAATTTTAGGATGTATTCAAAATTCCCAAATACTAATGAACAATGCCAAGATGCTAAACTGACGAACTTTCTTCCCTTTGCTCTACCTTCTTCCTTTCGTTCTCCTCCCCTTCTTTCTTCCTAGCTTTCTCAATTTAACCAAGACTAACGGTCCTACGGACCGCTCTGACAAACAATGATAAATAGAATAGACCACTAATAGCCCACAACTAAAGTACTGTAGGAAAGAACACTGGCTAAATATTGTCTTTGGAGCAGGATATATAAAGACCTCATTCATTTTAGACGTCTTAAGATTGTAAACGCGGTGGAAAATAATATATTATGGTATATGACATCTACATCTATCTCATGAAAAACTATGCTACTCATTTCAATCGGTCTGTCTGTCTTTCTGTCCACTTATACTGGACTCATCTATAACTTGGAAAGTGCCCCTCGGATTTAGAAACAAGGAGCTATCATATCAAGGACAATAGAGCTTTGCAGTTTCTGAAAATCCATCGTGCTGTGGCGAAGAGGCACGTTTCATAGGCTCCTGGTCAACTTTTGTTTTTTTTTACAATCTAATGTCTACTTCTTATACATGCAACCAGACTAAAGAAAAGTCTACATCCAAGTGCGTTTTAAAACCTAAAATCAAGGTCATCTCTGTTTGTAAAATGAAAATCAAATTGCAAAACCAAAGTTCAGCAAGATTGTTGAGGAAAAAAAATCTTCTTCAATAACTTATAACAAGGATTCATATTGTGAGCTTGGATTTAATCTTAATCATCTTTATTTCAAGATCAACTCTTATAACCAAAACTCCCTCGACAATCGAAAATTTTATGTTCTAATACGTTCCAGCTATCACCTTAAAAGAGAAACTAAAGGTCGAATTCAAGGTCTTTATTGTTACCATTACCAAAGGCTTGACCTCCATTTTTTCTCTTTAGTATTCCTGCTTAACCTCCAGGAATTTTCCCTAACCTCACAAATTTGACCTTCAATTGACCTTTGGAAGTGACATCAATCTTAGATTTTAATACATACTCAAATGTCGAATTTTCCGTTATTTCTATTACTTAAGTTCAACAAGATTATTGAAAAAAAAAATTCTTCTTCAGTAACTTTCAACAAGGATTCATATGGTGACCTTGGATTTAATCTTAACCTTCACATTTATTTCAAGATCAACTCTTATAAGCGAAACTCCCTTTTTCACACCAGCAATCGAAAATTTGACGTTTTACGTTTTAACTATGACCTTGAAAGAGGAGCTCAAGAGCGAATTCAAGGTCTTTATTGTTACCATTACCAAAGGCTTGACCTCAACCTTTTCTCTTCAGTAATCCTGCTAATCTTCTGGGAATGTTCCCTATCCTCACATATTTGACCTTCAATTGATTTTTGGAGGTGACCTTGATCTTAATAGATTTTAATATATACTCAACTGTAGAATTTCCCCGTATCTATCTTATCTTTGTTAAAAAGGCGGTGTTTGTTTTACGAATAATGGAGCACCTCAGGCACCAAGATCACTAAATTAGAATGAATTTAAAAAACAAATCAAATAATTGAATTTAGAAAACTGCTCACCAGCATAATTTGACCCATCACTTCGCAAAATTACCCTTTTCGGTGTACGAATACATTTATAATATGTACAATTAAATTCACTATCTACTGTGACTACACTAGATGTATTATTTTTTTAACATGTTCATCATTTTTTGTATTTCTAAAGGCAGAATAGATTCAAACTTAACTTGCTCAATAAAAACTGTTTGTTATTATTATTAAATAACGTATAGATGAGGAGGAGGTCAAATCCGTTGAACCACTTGTCCAAAGTTAGTAAAGACATTCCATTGGCCTTTTTAAAAAATATCATACCTGAAAAAAATACAGAGACGTTTCGTTAAATTTATTAAGCCCGGTATGTTGGACCAGCTTAGCATATTGTGGGGAGAGGTCGTTAACCTGATATTTTGTTAATTACACCGCACTGTCTCCTTAATTTCCAACGAATCTGTACTTATGCAGGCAATTAAAATCGGCGCGCTTTTTTCGCTCACTGCCGGCAAGAAACCGAGAATTTTCTTGAAATTTTTCAATGCCCATTTGAAACTTAACTACGAGTTTGGCGCTTCTTAACAGCTAGGAATATTTTAATGAGTTTTGTGCAAAGTTTCTACAAACTATTAAGAGCTTTAGTGCTTACTTACGCAAACAAGGCCTGCTGCTCCTCTGAAGTCCTTACCTAAAACAAAAGTTAAGCGTGTTGAGAAATTGTTTTTCAGAGCCGGATTAAGAATAACTTTTATAACGGGAAGTGTAAAAACTTTTGC